>CAAKHF010013241.1:0-19494 GCA_901007745.1 Hippocampus kuda
CACGTGCGCGCGCGCACACACACACACACACACACACACACGCACACACACACACACACACACACACACACACACACACACACATCTATTTTCACTGGATAAGTTTTTTATCGCAAATAATTGTTGTAGCATGAGGGTTAAAGAGAAACCTACATCACAGAGAGAGGAATAACACAAGCTGACTGAGTGGAATTGAAATTGAAGATATATCTCAATCATTTGAAATAACACTTACAATTCAGCAATTAAGGATGGGTTTGGTATTGGGGAGCCTGACCTCAAGTCCTTGGCGTGCCTTTGGCAGCTGGTAAGACAGCAGAGTCACAAATGTTTCTGTAGTTGGATGAATGGACACAATTAATAAGCAAAAAATAATGAGTTAAAAAAAGGGGAGTACAATTCCAAAGCAAAGTACAAACACGGTCCGGCAAAAGCAGTTTACCCATTCCATATTTATTCGTACATTCATTCATACAGTGTGTTTGTGGTTTAGTGGGAGTGCTCATCCACCATATTGATTTTTCTCTCTCTATAAAATATAATATCACCTTTCAGATATAAATCCTCAAGTCGTATTCAAGGCAGTTGGCTGTGTTGGCGGGCACTGCAGACGTAGAAATCACATTCTATTATTACTAAAAAAAAAAAAAAAAAAAAAAAAGCATTTTACAAGCCACGAGTCTGGATCGGAGGCGATGATAAAGATTTGAGGGGGTCTTCTCAAGAGGCAAACACTGTTAAATGAGTGGAGCAGAATAATGTGTGTGAATGTGTGTGTGTTATCTGCCCTGCTGTGACATCATCACACCAGCTCGCTGTGACCGGGTGCTGTGTTGAAAGTGTCTGTGAAAGACAAACAAATAATAAGATGCTTTCATGTCAAATATGATAAATCCAGTTCATCACACGACCATGTAAAGTTGTGCTAAAAACCATGGTGGGTGTTAAATTAATTACATTAAAATGTTATTAAAAATTAAAAAATCATTTCAAGGTGAATCATTGAATCAAACTTCGCTCTTCTCACATTAAGGCAAGACAGGGGAAACAAAGCATGATAACATCTGCCCAGGGCGATTTCCCAAGTAGGCGTACAAGCTCTGTAATTTGCTCAACATGGCCATTACAAACCAAAATGGCTGACTTATGGTTCAATTTCGAGCGTGGCTCCTTGAGGCGTTTTCTTGAATTTTGTTATGATAGATTTTTGTCCACCAAATTTGTTGTTTGATATTTCAATCTGCTGTGGGTGGCTATTTTTCTTCCTTCTAAATTTGTAAGGGGGCATGACCAAGGGGGAAATGGCTGCTTCATAACCAAAATGGCCGACTTCCTGTTCAATTCCACATCCACCCAATTTTGTGTTGATCGCTAAATCAGCTGTCGGCGGTTAATTTTTCGAGCTATGCAAGGAGCTTTACTGAGTGAGAAATGGGTGGTTACATTTTTAAATTGTGGAAATCTCAACACGGGCACTACAACAGAGGAGAAACACCACGCGAACAATGTTATTACATGCTTGCACAATCACACACAGACACATGCATACACATACTGTATATAAAAAGCAGACATGTACCAGACAAGTCCAGTGACTTATTTCTGTTTTGAGGCATTCTAGGCTTTTTCTCGGGGGGTTTGCGATTTGGGGGCTTCTCAATGCTATCGGGGCTGTCCCTGTCCGTGCCTGAGTTGACCGAGGACATGAAGGAGATACGGGGCATGTGTTAGCAATATACAAAATGGTCTGCACATACGGTAACGTTGACATAGAGACTTTTTAACCACATCCTTCGGCGATACCTGCGTCGCACGACATGGCTTTTCTGTTCCTCTGGGGCTTGACGGGTGCCTGAGGTCGCAATCCTTCTTCGCCTGAGTGAGTGACACCAAATCATGGGATGGCACTGTTAGGTTGGTTCACACCAAACTCATCCAAGCACACTTGAGTGATTCATTCACTGAAAACTCTTTTGTCACGGGTCAAACCGGCCCATATTAAAGATTGAAAAAAATGTTAATGGAATGAATGGGCCCTTCACACTCCCGTTGTCATGGCGATTCTTCAAAATGATCAACTTTGACAACATGCTCCACTTTTTTTTTTGTTTGTTTTGCCTAAGCCATCTGATGCAGGCCGAGTATCTTGTCAATGTTTGATGATTATTTTTAAGTATTTGCTCTGAGAATTAGAGCACAAGGGCCAGTGAATCGCATTTATTTTTGTCATTACATGACAGGATGTCATTTTCTCCACAGCCCGCGTCGAGCACCGTGGGATATAGGCTATTTCTAAGTCGACAACATTGACAAAGCTGTCATTGTGACTGTCACCTATTTGTCCCTCTGCGCTTTCAAGCGGCTGCGCGAAAATAACAAGAACGACATTTATATGGAGACTGTGAGGCTGAAATTCCAGTCCAAGAGTCGTTTCGTTTTCACCGACCTTGACTGGCAGCTCTGTCAGACAGCCCGTGCACAGATCTGCCAAACGGCGGGGGCAAAGGTGGAGGGGGCAAGCTCCTCTCCGGAGCCGGGTCTTTCATGAAAGTCACGTATGACGTCTTTGGCTGTTGAAACCCGATGAGAAGAGCAAGTAAATTGGCGAGCAAACCAAAAGAATATCTGTCGTCACTGCATCACACCTTTTCTGGAATCGGCGGCGGTTGACCCACCAAATCTCTTCTTTTTTCCTGGTCCTTCTTGTCCAACTTGGCTGGATCACTTTCTCCATCGGCATCCTCTTCTGCAGCAACAGAGGAACAGTCATTGTTGTATTTTGTGTTACCTCACCCAAAGGATTTTCAAACAAATCAGAAATACTTGTACATATAAATCTTAGTGGTGCTCATTGAGGGCTTCGGTATGAGATGCGAGTCCATGTAGTCGCAACTATAACAAACAAGAACCATTGACAGTTCGTTTTGTTTGGAGCAACCTGAGAGACAGGCGGAGTCACGCTGACAGGGTTGGTATTTTGATTTCCCAGGAAAAACTTCAAATAATTGTCATGTTTTCTTACCAGGCAGCGTGTCGGAGCTCTCCAGTCGATGCCTTTGCCTCAGTTTGGATAAGTTGGGTTTGCTACTTTGCGACGGGGGTTCAGGTTTCGCCACGCAGGAGACTGGTCGCCCGGCGTAGCCGCTCCTCCACCCTTCTACGCAAGCATCAGGACTGATGCGTCTCTCTCCCTGTGCGTCCAGCTCCGCGCTCACTTCCTGTTTGGGCGAGGGCGTCCTGTCCGAGGGGTACGGCGGCAAAGGCCTTTGAGTGAAATGAAGCGCCTGAACTTGTCTGTCCGCCTTCCACACACTCCTTTCCGTCCACTGGGTGTCCAACTGCACGTCCGTTTGCTTGCCTTCCGACCACGAGCGGTCGATCTGCCTGCCGCCTAGCCGCTGTCTCTCCATCTTCCGATCGATCTGCCACTGCGTGTGTCTTTCCGCTGTCCATTGTCTGTCAATTTGGCGGTCTGTGTGTCTGTCGGCGGTCCACGCCTCTCCCGGCTTCTCATCCGAGCGTTGCCGCTCGCCCGGCCTGCTGTCCATCCACATGTCCTCGGCCTGCAGCACCTCGGTGGTCCTCTGCCTGTCGTCCGCCCAGTACTTGTCGGCTTCCATCAGCGGGTGCACGGGCACTGCGTCCTTTTCGGAGTGCTGTAGAAAGAAAGAAAGGTTATTTTCTTGCATGCAAATCTAGCTACCGGCTGGGATGCTATGGTGAGCAGTGCAGAAACCGCCTTATGGAGGAAGATAATTACATTTGGATTGGGAGAGAAAAACAAAATGGCAACATACGGCTGCAACTCAAAGACACTGTAGGAGACTCAACAACTATGACATCTATCTTCAGCCAACACTATAATACCCATGTAGACAAGGCTCAAAGTTTTACAATCATACATTTGGTTACAGCAAACGTAGTCTCCAACTATTTCTTTTCCCTGCCCCGCCCCCATCTGAGTTTTTAGCCTGTTTTACTGCCGCTTCTCCTTTCTCTTTTCTCCTTCAACCTCCTATTGCGAAAAAGCTCCGATTAAGACGGCTTTCATTGACAGTGTGAAAGAGGATTGTACTACGTCCTATGATGTAAAATTGCCCACTCGCTTTCCTACACCTGTTTCGTAGAAGAATTTGGGAAAAGCTAGCTTTGACGAGTACTTTTGACGAGCAGCGTAAAGGGGGCATTAAAAGTCACAGTGCTATGACAACCGGACACGTTATTAGTAGTTTCATGCAAAACTTTAACTTGGTGGCGACTGTACCTCAGTGGGAGAGTAAAAGGGGTGTTTGCTCCCTCCCATCCCTGATTGCGGAAAGCCTGGCAATGGCGGTGGCGGACTCAAAGCCAGAGTAGTTTTCCCATCGGGTCCGTTTCCGGGAGAGCCCACCCTGGCGGCAGACCTCGGGGGTTGGAGGAGCGTGTACACGTTCTCTGTGGCAGGCCTAAAGATAGAACACAGGCGCATGAACAGTTAGCAGTTCTGCTGAGACAAACAGTCGAACACACAAATAACAACAACTTGTGTCCAAGTGCTCCTAATGGAACTCCAACTCCTGATGTCAGTACCTTGGCCATCCCCCCACCAAAAAAAAAGATGGATGGGGTTGACTGTAGTCATTATCTGGCACAGAGAATGCAAACTGCCGGCTGTCGTCGACATCTGTGTCCTCACGCCTGTGTACACCATAAATCGTTTGGTGTATTTAGCGAGATGAGGCACATATTTGTCGGGGATGTTTGGGTGATTCACGGCTGCCGAGTGTCCTCAAAAGAACCACCAAGAAGCATTATAGGCCACTCGAAGATGCGGAGCAGATGGTATTTTGGTGGCATCGTCTAAGATTTTAATAACTAAAAGAAGGTCAAGATTCATTGTGAATGGAGCATCGAAGAGAACTGAGACCACACAAAAGGCAGCTATGAGAACAGCTACATTACCCGCATTTTTACATGACTAGGGTGAGAATGCTCGGTCCGTGAAATCAACAATATTACTTAAAAGTCCTTTCATGCATAAATGAAGTGACTTTTACACAGGTAAAGGCAAGTGAAAGGGGCTTTTAATACATTTAAGATTACAAACCCTGCTGATGCCCGAGCAACGGTGTGATCGCCGTAAAAGTCAGCGTCGGACTCCTGGTTGGACAGCGTCTGGTTGCGGTTTCTGCGGAAACCAAAGATGGCGAGCACGTTCCTCCTTTTCTTCCTCCTCAGTGAGTGCGTGTTATGCAGAGAGGAGAGTTGACTGGAGGAGAAGAAGAAGGTCAGAGTTGGCGTTTCAGACAAACTCGGTCCTGTCTGGCACAATCACGCCACGCGCCCTCTGTCAACTCCGTCGAGACCTCGTTGAATCCAACAAGCACGCGTTTTTTTTTTTTCCGTTTGTCCTTCTGCTGTTTGCCTGTTGCTAGGCAACAACACTCCATACACAATGGTTAATCTCGTTAAATTCCTCCTCATACTTTGTCATTTTATATTCCGATGCCGATTTTTTTTCCCAAAGCATATGCGCATTTTCTTCTTCTTCTGTATTTATGTAGGTATTTATGTATTTATTATTGTATTTATGTCTTTATTTATGTATTTAAAGAAGCTCAATGTTTCTGCTTATCTGTGAAACTCACTGCATTGATGCATTCAATGAGCTTTAGATGAATAAGATTGAATGAAAGAAGGAAATGTGACTATGCACATTTTATATTGTTGAAGATTTCTTTGAAATAAAGTGTTCAATAGGCAAACGTCTCCCAAGGTTCACGGGTGCATTCAAGTACCCCTGAACAAAATAAAAATGCAATTCTGGATGCATTTTATTGTGGGGCAAAAATATTCAAAATTACGTATTTAATAAAAAACAACTTATGACATGGCCATATGTTTCAAGAACAGACTTTACTGGTGCATTCAAGGACCTTTGGACAAATGTGAACGAAGGTATTTAAGGCTATTTAGGTATTGAAGAAGCTAATGTCCCAAAATGTTTCAAAAACACTCCTCAATGATGCATTCAGGTCACATTGGATGAATCAAACCTCAGTGCTGAGTTCAAGGAATGATAAAAACTGCACTGAGTAGCGATTTATGAAATTTTAACAATGGGAATAAGGAAGCACTTACCTATCTGGTAGGACTCTTTTAGTATAGAAATCTGGCAGTCCGTCATCCAGCGGGCTTATTCCTCCATTTTCACTACAATGCTGATCACACAGAAAAGTAACACATAAAATATGCTTAAGGGTTACTTCGCTTACAGTAGGTTCTTTTTATGAATGTAATCAAAGAAATGGATTGCCATCTCCAGAAAGATGACATGAGCCAAGTGCAGCCATCAAATTCGTATAGATTACCCCAAGTGGAGAGAACGATCGTAGATTAGTGTTAAGATGTCATGGAAAGTAACAAAGAACAGTACGCGTAATTCATTGCTGTACTTGGGGCAGTATGGAGTATCTAGTTTTCTGACAACTTTTTACTATTATGCCAAATATTTTATAACGGATAGCCACACTTACTACTTGCTGCTGTGTCAAAAGTCATAAATTTTGCTTTGCCAACACAGTGAAGCCTTGACTTGATGTCTCTTTTTTTGTCAAGTGCTGTGTAAGTCAAAGCAAAAAAAAAAAACAGAATAGGTTTAAAAAATAAAAACAATCCGCAATTTGGCAAATTTAGGAATGCTGAAATGAGAATATGCAGCGGTGCACTGTACTTCTACCTTCTTTTCTTTTTCTACACACATACTATAGCTCTACCTCTACTAAAGTACAGAGTGTAAGTACTTTTACCACCTCTAGCATTAAGTTTCCTACAAGTAGCTGGAGTGACAGAGGAAGTAGTCAGAGTGAAAGGGCCCTAACCGTCTCGGCTGGTAGGTATCCTCCTTTGTGCCTGCGTGGAGGTCTCGGGCGGACCCTGGTCACGTGGTGGAGAGGCAGACCTTGCGTGGGCAACTCAGAGAGACCCTCCCAGGAGGCTGAGCGGGACAGCGGCGTGGAGTAGGACGGGATGGAAGGGGGCGGCGAGGAACTGGAGTCATCACAGAGACCTGCGGGGCCAAGACAATATACTTTGTAGATGGGTGCACCCTGGAATGGTCGCCAGTGCTGCACATACAGACAAACAGGCATTCAGACTCGCATCTACAAAGCATGGGGAGAACATGCATACGCCACATAGAAGAACCAAGACTCAAACCCGTAACGTCTGACTGTGACGCAGACATGTAATCCACTAGCACACCATGCTGCCCGTAACAGTTCAACAATCAATTGAGATTTGATTGAGTTGCTTGTTAATCTTCCCTATCATCAATCAGGGCTATTCCTCCAAACGTCCATTACAGCTTAGCTGCCGCTGAAAAAAAAAACTTTGAGTCATCTTTCGGACGGCAGTACCGCGAAAAGGAATAATGGACTCATCAGAAAGTACGCTAATGGAGCAATTTGTGTCACTGCAGGGGGGTTCGGAGGTCTGACGGGAAAAAGAGAAGTCGAGGCAGGATGTGTGGTACTACTCACTCAGCCTGGTGGAGACAGGTCGTATTCGTCTTGTTCTCGAGCTGTGCTTCTTAATGGCTATTGTGTCCTGGAAGAGAGAAGGATGATGAAAGATTGGAGACAGAAACATGGTGTCTAGACCAAAGCATACAAAGACAGCCCGGGGTGAAAGGGGTTTCTTTTGTCAGTGGGAGTTAAAAAAAAAACAAAAAAACAAAGCTGCTTTTAAAACGTTTTTTCTGTTGCAGCAATGTTCTACACAAACTTCAAGGAGAGCTAAATATAAAATGAAGATGACAGATGACACCTGAGCCCCGACAAATACAGAGATGTTTGAAGCCTTTAAAGTATACAGTTTGATTGTTAGCAGACACTAGTAGCTTTGCAAAAAAGTTACCGTACTGATTAAAGTGAGGAAAAAAGGGGGGTGCTGAACATTGACCCTTGAGGAACACCTCTAAAGACACAAACTCTGTTTTTAGGGATATTTTGTAGGCCGTGTTTAACCAACTTTTAGGTCAAATCTGCAAACTGACTGTCAAACTTTGGCATAAAAAAGATTTCATGTCGCCTGCAGTTGGCTGGCAACTATCCCAGGATGTACCTTGCATTTTGCGCAAAGTTGGGTATTTTTTGAGTTGCGGGGCAGAACTAGATCCCTGTGGTTCTCCTCACAGCGTACCCTCACTTACTATACTGGTGCCGAGCTCCTCCTCAGTGATGTCAAGAGAGTCTCTGTGTCTGTTGAACCTCCAGCCCGTTCCGTCTTCGCACGACCCATCCCGGCGTTTGAGATGAGACATCTGGTGGGTCTGGGATGGAGAGGATGGAATTCTCAGGATGGATTTTTGACCGCTCAAGGCACACGGGAACATGAACTTGGACACCATTGTATTTACCAACGTCTTGTGGGTGGCATAGAGCTCCTGCAGAATTTGGTCCACGATGGAGTTGGTCAGATAGGAGACCACAGACAGTTTGACTTCTCTGCAGAAGATAAAGAAGGAGTACGAGTGAAAGCAAGTGAATTATTTTATTTTGTTTGAAATGAAAGCCAAGTGGAGTGATATTTACTCCTGAAAAACAAGACAAACTATTGGTGTATTTTCCGAAGTAGATGACCATCTACAGGCTACTGATGCATACAATTGTCGATAAAAAAAACAAAACAAAACAAGTAGAGGTATTGCACTTTCCTATTAAAAAAAAAAAAAGAAGACAAACTATGGATGTTGAACTTTCTGAAAAAGAAGACAAGCTGTTTATATTACATTCTCCTAAAAAAAATCCAGAAAATTGATGATGAACTTTCCTAAAAAGAAGAAAAACTTGTGTAAATGTGTGTCAAAATGTTGATCAACATTTCAATTGAGCTGTAAAAAAAATGCAAACTGCTAGAAGTAAATTCTAGTCAGTTAAATAGTTCTCAAATGAATAAATCCGGTCTACCTGTTTTTAATCAACATACAACATCAATATGGAAGACTTACTCTAAGGCTCGGTGGACATCCTGAGCTGCTCTTTCCATCAGGGCGGTGCGGATGGCGGCACGAGGTACGGACACGCGATCCGAGACGGACGAGAGCGGGGGGGTCAGTCGCTCCGCCGCGGCAGACGATAAGGGACAGAGCTCACGGCAGAGAGACACCATCGAATCAACGATCACCTGCACAGGAGCAAGCCTCTCTGAGTAACTTAAGGTGGATGAAGTCAATTATAATTTTTGGCATAATTGGGATTTGTGTCACGGAGAAACAAACTCATACATGTCTAAATGAAGCTCTTAAACTAACTTTAACATTGTTCCTTGGGGCCAACAAGCACAAAAACAAAAAATAAATCTACCTGAAGCTCCTTGTCGGCGGCTTTGGCAAGCTCGCCGGCCAGCGAGTCCAAACGCTGGCGCACTGGCCCGTCCACGGATAGCACGTGGGCCAGCTCGCACAGGGAGGGGTATAGCTTGGAGCATGCAAAAAGAAACCGTGCTTTCAGTTTTGTTTAGTTTTTTGCCACACGTGACATGTCTCATGGCGAACTTCACAAGGCTCACCGCGCGGGAATTCCTGGCCTCCTTTAGCACTTTTTTGGCTGCATGAATGTCATCTGCCTCGCCGACGCCTCGCAGCAGGCACACTTGCTGCTGAACGCGTGCGCATAGACGCTCCATCACCTTGGAAACACAGACATACAGGCACACAAAAGTTTTTGACTGGTTTTGGTTTCTCAATTTTTGTCAGGTTTGTGCAATACTTTTGGTCAGCCTTTAGATTATTTGGCAATTTAGTTATTCATTTATTTGTTTTGTGGGGGGCTAGATTTGTATCTTCTTTTGTGAAAAATTTTGTGGTCATTCATTCATTCATCGCTTGTAACTTTGTCAGATTTGTACTTGTTTTTTGTCATGTTTGTTAGGAATTTTTTAAAGATTTTTTTTTCGGGGTCAGAATTTTGTAAGATTAATGTCGATGTTTCGTTTGCTGAATTTTTGTCAGATTTTTGTCTGTTTTTGTGGTATTTTTGTCAGATTTACCAGTAGGTCTTTTTTTACTCAGATATTTGTTATTTTTGTTAGCCTTCTAACACATTTTTTGGGGTCATACTTTTGTATTTTTTTGGACAGATTTTCACCTTTTTTTTGTCAATGTCATAATTTTGTTAGACTTATACCATTTTTGTTAGGTTTAGTTGTGTGTTTTTTTTTATAATCTGCTTTTTTGATATACTTTGAAATAAAACCAATGCTAAACACCAGAACTACCTGCTCTGCGGTGCTGGTGACGAGGCCTTGATGCAGCCGAAGAGCCTGACGCTGGGAGAAACGCTGAGTCTGGTTGTTCCTCACCAAAGCCCTCTGGATCTATGCATAAAGTCAGGAAATAGGCACCCCCTTCCAAAAAAATACAAAAACAAACGTGAAAAAAAAAAAATACTGCACCGACCTTGGTAAGTGCCTGCTCTGTCCTCTCGGGGGCGCTGCGGTATGCCTGGCTGATGTCGCTCAGGGGGAGAGGCATGTACTGCAGGGTGAAATTACTAAAGAGGGGAGAGATGTGGGAATGAGTTGATTCAGCCACGCATGGTAACCACTTATCCACGGCTGCCTCCATATTTGCGGGTTAGTTAAGTTCAATATCCCCACTGGACAAGGCCAGCCCATAATATCCAGCCTGTGCTTGAGAGTGAGTAATACCCTCTCCAAACATGTCCTACTTGGCCTGAGGCAACGGCTGAACATTTTAAGATAGCAATGTGGAGAGCATCAATTTGTCAGGCTCGTGTTGCTAATTTCAACTTGGGCTGCATTTGCACCGCAAGTCTTGCTGCACAAATTACAAAAATAAATTAGATAGAATAACTACTTACAAAAATGCGGGTCAACAAGAACAATAATGCAGGAAATAATTGCAGTTGAGTGATTTAAAATGTAGTTTCTTCCAACCGGTGTGCCTCTCCAGTATATGAAAGAATTTAAACCATCCAAAACCGATCAATAAAAAGAGATAAAAGACATTCTTATGCTCTTACTGTTCGAGTGCTCTGGCCACATCGAGAAATCCTGCTGCGGAGGTGTTGTTGCGATCCCATGTCACGCTCCTGCAGTGAGCATGCACATGGTGAACACTTTGCCCCCAAATCATCTACTTTTTCCACCCCGTCTAACCGCTGCGTGAAAACACATGTGCACCCCCCGCCCTTCCCCACCTTTAATGGACTTCACATGGTTACCGGAGAGTGGTGTTGATCTGCAGGGCTTTGCTCAGCATCTTAGCACCGATGTCGTCCATGTTATTGCCACTCAGGTCCACTTTCCTCAGACAGGTGTTGCTCCCCAGGGCGTTGACCAGCACCGTGCCCCGGGAACGGAGGCGGGAGTCGATCAGCGACAGGGTCTGCAGGGCCTGAAGAGGAATCGGAACCGTGTTTCGGTGTGACTTGATACGCAGTATGTGTGAATTATTGACGATACATGTGTCTATAGTGATATAGAGATGGTGCAACGCAGTGCAAACGGGTGATAGCAATAATTTATGTTCCAGAGGAATGTGATGTGAGGAGGATTTTTTTCCTCTGTCTCTCAGTACACCAACCATGGTTGTCAATTGATGAAACAATTGGGTGCTACTAAGTGAACTGGGGGTAGGGGTATGTGTTTGTGGGGGGTCATGATGAATGTACTATCATCTAAATTGTCTTTATTTTTAGTGTGCACATACTTTCAAGAATTCAAGCTGTCATGATCGTTACAAAAGAGCAGCTCCTTGCTAGTTCCATCAAATACAGACATTTTCACCAAGATACATGCACTTGCCAAAATGTGTGCTTTTCGGGCATGTTAAGACCCTCAAAAGGTGATTCCAAAAGAGCTTTTGGAGATACATGCTTTTTATTGTACAACAACCGCTTACCTTTTTCTTTGGGTGCATGAATCTGAATATTCAAATTCAGGCATTGGCAGAATGAAGGCGTTCTATCGGCTGAACGCCAATCTTAGTCATCATAAAATGATATTTAGTGTCCATTTTGGATGGGTCATCCTGCCCTCACTTACACATTCCTCCTCTTGTATGAGCTGCACCAACTTCTGCAGGACTTCATCCAGAACCCTGCAGATGTAGAGATGAGAAGACAGAGACCGGATGAGCCAAGTCTAATTATTGCAATTTTCGCTGCAGCTGCATAGCGAGTGAGAAGCTGGCGGCGTATAAAAAGTGAAGTAGAGTCAACAGAGCTGTTAATTCCATCTGGCACAGGCCACGCTCAGAGTATGTATTTTTTTTTGCAAGCATCGGCTCGACCCGAGATGCAAATAACCATGTTAAAGTCGCGACGCAAATCACCTGTTTTTGATGTTGAAGTTCTTGCCGAGATGAAGGTGTTTCAGCGAGGGGTGCCTAGAGAGGGCGGGCAGCACCGTGAGCAAGTCCGCATCCAAACCTGTCGACACGAGAACAGCTCAAAAGTCGCCCGGGGACAAACTCGACAAAAACAGGCAAGGTCAGGATGAATGTGGGACGAGAGGGGTTGGATATGTCACCCCGTGTCGTCGTACCATTGTCTGAGATGTCCAACGTTCCGATGGAAGAGACTCTGGGGAAGAGCTCCTGGAGGACAGCAGCTCCTGCACATCGAAGCTGGGGGATGGGAGGAAAAGAGAGACAAGCACATCGTTCATTGGATTCTGGTTCTCTGCGGGAGTAAGGCTATCCCTTGTTCACAGTTGGGTTTAAGACTAACCTCCTGACAGACCATTTATTCATTTTATTATTTGAAGCATAATACCAATACAATCTGGACATGAGATGCAGATATCATTTTTGTCCACTTGAGGTGGCCAGCCCCATTTTCTACAGTTCTGTATATGTGACAATGAGTGAATGTGTGTGCACTTTAAAAGTCCTGGCCTGTGGAGTTCGGTGGTTGAGAAAGGTCACAACAAGTGCAAACACCACAGCACAACAGCGAGCCGCAACGCAACGACATTACCCAAAAATGGAAGTGACCTGCAACGGAATTGATCTGTATACTGTAATCACTCCTCCATTGCGGGGCTTACATACCAGACCAACCCCCGCAGTCAGTGAAATCAGATTTGCGATATAGAAATACAGTACCCTACTTAATTACTCCACAGACATATCGTATTTACAGTATTTATTTTTTAAAACACCTTTAAAGACTCTCTTACAATCAAACAAACACAGACATACATGTGGAATATATTGACAGAGAGCAAGAATAATGGATAATAAAAATACAATTACAAGTACAATTTAATAGCGCACAGATCCTTCTATGCGTTTACAGCAAACAAATACAATTTCTTCCAAACGAACAAATTTAATCTATAATCTCACATGATATACTTCCTGTTTTCATTCTTCTTCTTTCAAATTTAGTCTTGAACTAAAGAAGCGTGCTGCCATCAAATGGTCAAAAGTAGAATTACACCTGACTTTTACAATTGTTAGATCAATTTAGACTTATTAACGACATAAAAAAAAAGAACATGGTACGCCTTTGAGAGAACGGTCATTGTAATTTGCCTTGGTTACCGGGGACTCGTAATGCCGACGGACAAAGTGAATGAACTGAGGCTGAAAGTTGCCCAATTGTAAAACCAACTAAGCAGAGTCGCATTCAGTGTTGTTGGATTCACGGATTAGAATTATTTTACATTGTTAGCTTCCGATAAGTGACACAAACGGTACTTGATTGCTCGGTAAAGTTGTCAACCTAGTGAGGTGGTATTCGTATTTGGTGATGTGTCCATCGGACACAATCTCACCTCACAGCCACTGATGTCGAGATGAAGGTCGTTGATGTGAGGGTTGGAGGTTAGGCCCATGAGGAGAGCCCTGTGGAGTCAGGAGGAAGAGCCGGAATATAATCTCGGAACATGCAAGGGTTGCTTCTACACCAATTATTGGGTGCCTGGAGTCCTTTCCCACCCATTAAGTGTGAAGTAAAAACAACCAAGTCAAGCTTGATATGGCCTATGTCTGAAAATGAGTCTGTGCGTGAGCTTTGAATTTTGAAAAAGGAAGGGAATACCTGAGGACATCAGGGGGCAGTTTCATGGCGGCCAGGCTGACGTGGGTGAGACTGAACGCGGAGCTGAAGAACTGACGGAACAACGGCAACGTGTCCTTCCCTTTTCTGTCAGGTACAAAAAAAATAAAAAAGAGAACGAGAGCAGGAAAAGGGAAAGAGAGATGGATGGATGAGATGAGAGTGGCCACACAGACAAGTGTTGATGCTGTTGACACATGCTGAGCACAGAGTATAGACATGGCATACAAAGCCAAAAAGTGGGGGTCAAATGACGGACGGCCCCACTTAAGTATTCATACACTACGAGAGCTCTCAAACTGCATCCGTGGAGAGCAAACATGCTGTTCCACTGAATTGCTACAAAAAAATTACGAAACAACGGTACCTTGATTCAGAGTTGAATTCATTCCGTGACCAAGATTGTGACTCAGTTTGCTTGTACTTGACATCAAATCGGTTATACCCATTGAAATAAATTGAAGTGACATTAATTCGTTTCAACCCCCCCCCAAAAAAATTTTTTTTTGTTATGTTTTAAATGACGAAATATACCACTATACAGATTTGAAAAATATAAACGTAAAAGAGCAAGTAGTGCAATAAAATGGTTATATGAAATGCATCAGTTATTTCTTGTCAGTTAATTAAGATAATTTTCAAGCTCGACATAATTTTTTTGTAGCCCACTTAAGCAAAAGAAGTGAGCAAACTTCACCTTTTTTACTAAATTGATTTGTTCTTTTCATTTTCGCATAAAAACTTGCGGGAGGGCTAACTTTATTTTATTCTTATTTAATGGACCCTGGAAAAGATTGATTTTCACCTATTGCGGGTGGGTCTGGATGTACCCCCACCAGAAACAGGGCTTCACTGTTAATAAATTTAAAATAAAACAAATCAAAATCATCAAAGTGGAGATGCAGCACAATGACAGAATGAGAGGATAGCGATAAGGAAGACAGCTTGATGAAGCTTGAAAGAGAGTTGCAAAGTATCTTTTATGGTTTCCACCCTTTTGTGCTAAGGCATAGCTGAACGATAAGACTAACCTGTGGGAGAAGGAATTTTTGGAAAGATTCAGAAAGGAGAGATCAGCGCAACAGCCCCTCAGAAGAGCCCCGAATAGCTGCGAGAGACAGGGTGGGAACGGTTAAACCCGAGCGGAACATGGACGCGTCGCTTCGGAAACCTTTCCATTGTCAAAGACTTACTGAGTCCACAGAGCAATCTGTGCCCGACAGATCCAAATGCACCAGGCAGTTGGGCTGCGACAAGAAGAGATACAAGCTCTGCAAACACAGAAAGAAAAGAGTTGTGATCCAGGTTTCAGGGAAAAGTGGCTACATTCAAGAAATGTAATGCGTTTCTTGACCGAGGCGTCGTCCCCGGACAGGACGCCGGGGTTCTTGCTCAAGTCCAGGTGCAGAAGCGAGTTGGAGTACTCGTCACTGGAGTTCAGCGCCATAGAAAGCGACACCACCCCTGGATGGTTAAACAAACAAGAATGAGAAAAGGGGGGTTCAATGATAGGAGATAATTAGAATGTTTTGGTGGGGAAAGAACTCTGTAGTTATTTTTCGTCTCTTGATTTGCTTTTCACAAACCTTTGGAGGTCAGCGAGGTCTTGGAGAGGTTGAGGAGACGGAGACCCTTGCTGAGATGACACATTTGCTGGATCAGGTTGGCCACACCTGCAAATGCAGAGTTAAATGTTAAATAAGAACATAAATCAATAACAATCACAGCATAAAAGTAAATCGGGTCCAGCTCCGCCACAAATGACAATTTATTAAATTGACTATATTAGAAGTGAATATACCGCAAAGTAGGATTCCCAAAAAATCTTTTTAAACTGATAATATTAACCATAAAAATGCTGTCAAGGCTTTGAGATGATTCAATTTAGAAAAAAATGCATCCCAATTGCACGTGACCATTCACATGTGGCGGAACTCTCCATAATTTCCATTAACAACACAGGCTAAACTTAGCTCCACCCCCAACAAGGAAAGTATATCTCTAAGTCAAGGTTTATCACTTCAAAATACTTCCTTGTCACCAATTCCTATTTAGACAGCGCTTTGGCAAAATCTTATCGTGTCTTTGGGCACGTTGGAGAGAGCACAAAAACGGCAAATAGGTGAGTTTTGCAGAAAATAGCTGGGAATAGATTTCCCCCAAAAATAAAACATAAATAGAGGAATTTGTGAATAGTGAACCATAAATACGCGAGGCATTTCTGAACATCGTGTCTTCTAGCGTTGCTTCCTGTTCGGCAACTCGTTCTCACTTTAGCACTCACAGTCACAGTCACACGCTGGTGGCCAAGGCATCAATGCGTGGTGGCAGTCAGCTCATCAGGACCAATTAGCGCTCGAGCGTCTCGCTAACAGACACTTAGACACGGTCCCGAGAGCCTCCAGAGAAACGTCACCCCCTTGAAATTAAGTTCCAGTGAAGAAGCCCTCTTGCTCGTCAAACATTTGATTCTCGTTAGACATCCGTGAAGATGGATAAAAGGTTAAGCTGTGAGCATGCTGCTGGTTATTGTACAAGAGTAATGGCCACTTATCTGCGCGTGCGGTCACTCTACCTTGGTTGTCCAGAGAGTTGTGGGCCAGGTTGAGTGAGTGGATGACAGCGGCGGGGTTCTCGGAGAGAGCGGCCGACATCTTCTGTGGAAAGTCTCTGTAACACAGCGTATTGATCCAAAGTAGGGAAAGGCAACTTAAATGCTGCAGGGGACCATTTTAAAATTTAAAATGCTACATCTATCTCTGTCGATGATTGTTCTCAATATACAATATAATATTAATAATATTGTCAAATGTATGCATGTGTCCATATATCTATTGCTCTTTCTCTACAGTATATAAAATACAGCCTTAGTTTTATTATCTATGACAATAAAGTTCTTTCTGCTCAACATTTAAGGCTCAATCCGAGATCACTATAAGAAGTTTCCACTTGAGCTGAACCCTCTTTCATTGGTCAGGTCTAAAATTGATGCTAGCGACCCTCTGGTTAGGACAAAAATAAATAAATAAAAAGACCCTTCCCCCTTACGATTTCAACCCAGCGTTCTCCAGCGTGATCTCCTCCAGGCTGGATGATTTGCTGACAGTGTGCAGGACTTGCTCAGTCACCTCTGAGCCCTGAACACAATTAAACATTATGAACACGCAAGCTTTCCTGCTAAACAACAAAACGATGCGGCCGCTGATTAATTTTCACTTGCCAAGCGCAGGTCTTTGCAGTACAGCTTAGTAAACCACGTGTTGTACGCCACCGATGCTACAATCACCGCCAGGTCCCTGCAGGAGGACAGCCGTAGAGCATTAGGTTATCTTTTTAAAAGGTAGCAGCTTTGTGCGTGCGCGTGTGTTTTTCCATCACCTCACCTGCTCTCAAGGTGGCTAAAGTCTAGCAGGTTGAATTGACGGTTGTCCTGGGAATGGTAGATGGTGTCAACGTCCTAGAGGACAGGGGTAAGTCACAAATGTGTACAGTGAAACACAAGTAAGTCTCACTTCTTAGCCTTCAATTTTGAAGCAAGTCCCACGTTACCGAGGCAAAACTCAAGCAAGTCGACTCCCCGGAAAACATTTCCATCCAGTCAAATCCTGACCTACGTTAAGTCAAAAATCAAGTCATACAATCTTGCCTCGTCAAACCTACATTTCCACATTAGCCTCTTAGAACTCAAAATCTTAAAATAACTGTGGAGATGCTGTATACTGGAGATTGTAAAACACAACAGAGGCTGTGAAATTGTTTTTTCAGCATTTCAGTTGGCTAAAAATACACACTTCAGAATCAGTCATGAGTTGCCCTGTAAGCGGCTCTACAGCGCAAGTGCGACGTGCAGTTAGCAAGCTAGCTCTGCCAACATTCTGAAAATGCATCTGCCCTTTGAATAGTTCGATGGCGTGGCCACTTTTGGAGGCCTCGTGGTGGGCAAGAGAAAGCATGAGAAAGAGGGTTGAAAAAAGTAGGATTCGTGTTGGCATCGCCACTTTAGAGTGCAATCTTGCTTTGTTGTCACCTTTGAGTGTGTGCACGTCACAGAGAGAAAAACCAAATTGAGTTCACACGATCTCGAAAATACAGACAGGCAAGACTTGTAACGTCATGTAGTTCAGGTTAAGTCGAGTCTTTCATAAGTTTTAGGGAAGCAAAGTCCCAAGGTCTAAAATTGGCAACGAGAGTCTGACTCGAGTCAAGTCATGTGACTCGACTCCCCCACCTCTGACATTACTCGGCAGCCTCCCGGTGTGGTGAAACATTTCAAAGCACTTACTTACCCATTGCACTTCCTCCTTGCAGCTGATGCCATTATAGTCGCACAGTGCCGCGTAGGTTTCTGAAAAGCCTCCTAAGGGCGGAAACATGCGTCAGCAAGTCTTTCAGTTTTTTTGTTTTTGTTGTGCGAAAAAGCACATCTGTGAGACTAATTGTGTGAAAGATGACTTCCTCTTGTGATTGGTGAACATAATTAAGAGGGTTTCGGTGGTTCTGTGTGTGCGTGAATGTGCTGTTGCTATCCATCCATCCAGTGCCCAAAATGCTGGTCAATAATACTTAAGAAGAAGGGAGCATGTATATGAAACTGACTTCTTTTTCAAGCTAACGTATTACCCTAGATAACGTGTTTAGGCGTGAATGCTATTTTCTTTACCACAGGCCCGCTGGGTTTCCACCGACGTCTCTGAGGTGGGCGAATACTTCCTGCTGCCCTCTGAAAGGTCGCTATCAGAATGACAGATGGACGGGCTGCAGAGGTAAAAAAAAAAAAAACACAAAAGGAGTAAAGTTGTGGATGGCAGAGACACCCGCTGATCCTGTTGTCCATTGGCGCGCTGGTGACTCTTACGCAAATACTGAGTTGTTGAATATCCGTGAGAGCGCATAATTGATGTGGCTGACCACGTGGTTGAGGTGGTCACGTGACTCGAACCTCAGGCAGCAGGTGGACTTGTCGGTGTCGATAATGACCTGCGCAGAAAAAAAAATTGATTTCACAAAAAAAAAGTTACACTCTATCGTTTAGAATTTGTTTACCTTGACAAGAGAGATATAAAATCAACCAAAAAAAAAATCACCTGGTGATCTGGGTGTGAATTCAATGCTCGGATCTCCAAAAAGTTAAATGTGGATTCAACCTGTTATCAAACATTCAGTTAGAGAAGATTGCTAATTGAGCTGGAAATGTATCTCGCTGTACCTTGGCGGGAATCTTGGGCGCCAGGAAGTAGAGACGCCACGTTGCCAGCACCTGAGGAGAGACAAAAAAAAAAAAAAAAAAATCGATGCACGTTGTGGAATATTTTGCTGCTGAATCACACCAGCCAGCAGAAAACAGGAAGTTTTAATGGTTATCATAGGACGGAAACAATGATCTGTACAATATACAAGAGAGTATGGATGAGTCTCCTATCTTGTT
>CAAKHF010013241.1:19869-45359 GCA_901007745.1 Hippocampus kuda
CCCGCCCCCCCAAAACCCCCCCCCCCCCAAAAAAAAAGTCATCATCATTGCAGGAATCAATTCAGTGAATGTATGATTATTATCGTCTTTTTTTTAATATTTATTAAATCACTACCCTAGGCCATGGCACCGCTATTTCTGCTTCCCTAATATCAAAGGCTGTGCCCTCTTGCCTGCATGCTGACTTTAAAGGTAACGTGAGGCGCGAAATCCACTGGCTGGGAAGCTGGTTGGCTGTGTTCACACCTACAACGGCGCAACCGCCCATTTCTAACAGCGTTCATTTTTAAAAATACCAAAAGAAAGAAAACTCCACTCGTGATTTAGACGTTTACTGTCAAAAATGAACCAAAATGGGAAAAAAAAATGGTGGCCCTAAAATGTCCAAAGATTATTGTACATGTAAAAAAGGTACGAGGCATGGACTTGATAAATCCAACAACCCGAGCCTTCCCAGTTGTCTTGAGCATAGCACCAGGAAAATGGAGCACACATCCATTCTCGTTCATCAGTGACAACTCTAAAAGTCAGGTAAGCATCTCAGATGGAGCCAAAGAGGTTCGTTTTTGGCAGGTTGATGCTCTCCACCAGCAGCAAAGAGCACTGCCCTCTGCTACTCTTGCTCGCATCTTCTGCCCCGTCGCTCCCAATCATTTACTTCATACACTATGAAGGCCCGGCTGAAACACTCCCTCGAGACCAAAGACTCTCCTTGTTTTCTCCATTACCAATGAAAAACAGAAACTATGCTTTCACACAAATACTTCTGAACAAAATAACTCTGGTAGACATGTCTATGATTAATTAGCCCACAAAAAAAAAAAGTCTCACAAACCCGTGTCTTATTAGGGAAGTAAAGTCAAATATTTTCCTAAAAATTAGTTCTTTACTAATCCGAACACTGCATTGTGTTTCATATTGAGTTTGTGGAATATGAATTAAAGCAGAAAAATGTACTCATTTATCACCATTTTAGGGGGCCTAAGAGCTCAGTGTGCGAGCGTCACATGACCAAACCCAGAAAACAGGTGAGTCTCGACATAACGAGGACTGCATTTTGCTGCTTCATTCATATTGCACAAAAGGAACATTAATCAGATTGCCATTTTTTAATTGTTGTTGTTTTGTTTTTTTTTTGTTTCGGTCAGTCGTTTTGATTTCAACCAATTTAGGGTCCTTGTCAAGACCTATTTGTCTATCTTGTGTGTAAGGTGATGAATCGCTTCAACTTCTGGGTACTCAAGTCATCCACCTCCCTCGAAGGCATGTTCATATTTTCCTCTGTGCTTTGGCTAAATTGTCCAAAAAAATTGCGGAGGTTATTCCATGACTAGCAATGACACTTAGTATGATGCCATCGCGGGAGCTTGGCATGTGGTTGTGACAGCCACCACCTGGCAGCTTCTTCTGTGGCGAGCAAGGAGTCTTCCAAAACATGCACGGGAGAAGGACGCTCGATAGATAGACTGAGTCGATAAAGCCAGATTGTATCACATTACAGTAATGAGTCGGCAGTTGGAGGCATAGTTAAGAGTAAACGGATGTGAAGCGCGCTGACGCAGCAGGAGGGTGGGGTGGGTGGGGGGGGGGAGCATCATTACGAGCGCAACTACTACAGCAGAACTGAATTCTTCTCAACTTTTCAATCGTGGACAGTCTTTCATGTGGCGGAGCGCAAAGCACACATGGTAACCTCCAGCACGTTTTGACTCATCTAACTTCGCACTCCCATCCACCCACCCGATGTTCCTGTGGATTACGAACATGACACTGAAGTGCATTTAAAAGTCCCTAAACCAGTGTGACGGATCAAGCTCAGATCGAGCTCTAAAAATCTACACGCGGGTGCCCAGCAGGGGTGACATAACTCAGGCTTCCGCTTCCAAAGAGAGAGTAGTAAATGAAAGGTGCTTTGGAGGGAGATTATTGGAAGTCATATCAAAGCGTGTGGAAATCAAAGGCTGCATATGCACAAAAAAAAAAAAAAAATCCTTAACTGCCTTCCTTCTCTTGCCAAAAGACGAATCATTAACACATCCACAGAGCAGCATAAGCTGCCAAAAGTCAGACCCACTCCGACCAGGATAAAAAGCTCATTGGCCTATCGGGGTTTACAGGAAAGGGAAACAGGGGCTACTGTCGGTTTTAAGTCCTAAAACCAAAAGCGATTGAACGCTGGATAAATCTTGATCTGAATCCTACGCATGAGTCAAGGCTGCAATTGATGCAAAGCCACTGTCTTCATCCTTTCCGTCCATTCCAAGTTCCTAGCAGGGGAGCTGATTGCCCCAGATTGAATTTAGATAAACTGGCCCTACTTTATTCCAGCAAACAAAAAAAAAAAGAGCTCTTACATCTTTGCCCCATATTTCTCAGATGAAAGTCTCCTGGAATCAAACGCCATGGACTTCTTAGCCCCCCTTGTGCCTCCACAATGACATCCAAGGACCCTCCTACCCTACTCTTTTAGTGTGGTTAACAAAATTCCCTTTTTCACAGAGGTGGTCAGTACAATACGATCAGGAATGCTGTTGGAAAAAAGTCGTAAAAGCTGTCAAAATGAGAAACGAGATGCTCTGTGTGGTCTTGATTTTTTTTAGTTTGATGTGGAAAACTAGGCAGTGGCTATGATGTCACACTACTACTACTACTACTACTACTACTACTACTAAATAATAAGACTTCAAACTTACCAGAATCCGGTCCTCTGTTTTACCGCTCTTGGTGTCAGTCTTAATTCCGCAAATGAACTTAATGGTTGATTTCTCGATGATCTTCCTGATACTGTCTGTGAATGAAAGAGACAGGAAGGTGTCACTAGTGTTTTTACTTCACAAACTCATTCACAAAATCTCGACTTCGCAGTTTCTGCATTTGGTGCTGTGTGCCACATGCATCGATCCACACACTAATTTACAAGAATTTTGCGACGATTAAATTCACCTTGGCTCATGTGTGCTACACAGTTCACACTCACGTTTGTAGAGTGTGGGCTGAAAAAGTAGTTTTCATCAGTGCAATCGTTAAAAATAAAGCCTCTCCACTTTCAAATGTGGTCCTGTTTGCTTGAATGCGCAGAAATCATGTCAACGGTCAAATGTCAATCAAATTCCATGCACGCTTGAGTTGCAAAAATATCTCCACTTAAAGCCTCGAAGGGTTGGAATATATATCCCATTTTGTCATTGTGGGGCTTTCCGTGCAATGACGAGAGGCCCTAGCCATCAGTTAGCTCACATGCTAACTGTAGCATTTGAGCACACATTTTCTATGGATATAGTTAAAATATATCCAAAATGTTTTGTATTAGAAACACACAAGCTTGGATATCACTAAATACATACTGTAATACAAGAAATGTATGTGCTGACATGGTTCTGTAAATTTTGGCATCCATGGAAGAAACATTTTCACAGTGTAAGCATAGCTAGCTAGATTAGCACATTAACTGAACTGTTGACAAGCAGTTTATCGCAATAACTTCAGAACGAATTATCAGTCTTTGCATGTTTTCAGCATTTATCTCCACAAACAAATCTCTGAATTCAATTCACAGGGTTTAAAATGTCTGAAAAAATACATAATTTGCTTTTAAAATGCACCGTTGATTAATCATCTGGTGATTTGCTTTTTGTAAACTTTTGGAAACAGTTATTACAATTCTTTTAAAACTTAAGAGGAAACTCAACGACATTCACAGTATAAACATTCCCGTTGTGACGTCACAATCATCGAGTTGGCTGATCATCCAGTAAAACCAGATTTCACAGCACATTTGACGACCCGCGGACTATGCAAGTGTATTTAATTGTGTGTGCTTCCAGTGAACCATTTATCCATTTCCTGTAGCACCTCATTACAAGTGAGCTGGGGTCTATCCCGCTGACTTTGGGACAAGAAGCGGGGTACACCGTCACCCCAATGAATGAGTGAAGCAAACATTCATGTTTTTGAAATGTAGTATGCAAACTGAGCTGAGGTTCGAACCTGGGACCTCTCAATTGTGAAGCAGCTGGGCAAACCACCAGCGCACCGTAATGCCCTTCGGGGTAATTTCTGACAAAAATATTCAACCGACAAAAATTAGACGCCTTCGACGACCTTGTGCCAGTCTATCGGAGGTCTCGGGGTTCTACCACATTCAGGAGCAGCCAACCCCAATTTGCCAAGAGGATGATTTGAATGAAGTGATGCTTGATTCAATCATCACAGTGAGACTCTGAGAGCCATTAGGAGTAATTAAAACAGCACCAGCCCTAGCCGGCATGTTTGTGCTCACGAGGATACAACAATTGTGAAAATGGCACCAAGATAGCAGAGTATTGGAAACACTTTGGCCTTGCTCAGGTAGTATTGCTGACAAACTGCATTGAACATCTGCCTTAGAGTACCCCCTCCCTCCTTTTTTCACACACTGGATGGCATAAAAAAACGGAAATGACACACTTTAAAGGCTTTTAATGAGCTGGAAATCTAATAAATCGCTGCCACATTATCTGAGCACCCCCCCCCCCTTTTTCCCGTGCAGAGGTTATTTACAATCAACCTGTGTGTTATGTTCCACGTTTCCTCCCCGCATGCATCTGCACATGCATGCAAAAAAAAAAAAGATGTCACGCGTAACAAACTGCGTGTGTTCGGAGGATAGGAGAAGGGGGCGCGGACGATGCCCCGATTCAGCCCGCAGCAGGCAGAGGAGGAGAAGGAGGGCGGGAGGGATGGTTTGGGAACCAGAAGACCCACCTGTGATGTCCTTGTTCACACTCGCGAAGCCAAAAACGGTGATCTCTTTGGCGGCCATGGCTGCAGCAGCTGGATTCCCTGCTGCTCCTCCTCCTTATTCTTCTTCCTCTTCTAATGGACGCCCTCTTTTTTTATTCTTTCTCAGTTACGGACAAAAAAAACAAAACAATGGTCGCTCTTGCAGGCATTCCTGCAGCGCGTCCGAGCTTTCCCGGAAGAAAACCTGGATGGATTATGGGAGGATGGATGTGAAGGGACGGGGGGGAGGCAGGGAGGGTGTGATGAGGGGAAGAGGGAGGGAGGGGTTACCTGCGGAAGATAATGAGAGTTAAAGGGAGAGTTAGCAACAAAAAAATCTATTCTCAAGATGGAAAAAAAGGTGCTAAGGCGTTCTGGCTGTTTAGTTTATTTAAGGGTTTTTTTTTTCTTGGTTAAATTGAATGGAAACAAACTGGTTAAAACCTTGCTGCGCGTAAATGTATGACAATGTAATTGAATATGTCTGTAAAATGATTATGTTGATGGCCAACTGAAAGGTGCTCTGAATAAAAGAAAAAGTCCAGTAAAAATCAATCAATATATGGGCGCAAAAAACATTAAACACATTAGGTTTCATGTGAGTGTCAAAACTATTATAGCTCGTGACTCCTAAGGCCTAAAAAAATGCTTAATTAAGTGCAGCTAGCATGCTAATGTTAGCATGTAGCGTTCGCTAATGGTTATTAGATTATCTTTGATCTGACTCACTTTTTCAAAACCATGTACGGTACCTATATAGGGCTATGAAACTCCTGTTTAAAGAAATATTTTAAAGCAGTTCGGGGGATCTTTAACCCCTCACCTTTCTGTCCTGTTTTTTTTTTCTTCTTCTTCTAATCTGACGCTCCGCCTGTTTACTGCTTGTCACAGGAAGGAAACGTCTCCACCAAGATGCCCATCGCTATTTGCTGTGACTGGCCACTGTCATTGCCTTTAGTCTTATATCAGCACTCAATTCAATTCAACACGTGAGACTGAAAAAAACAAACAAACTCAAATAGTATTATTCTAAATATTTCACTTTTTGTTTGTGGGAAAGATCCCAAAGAGTGGGGCGGCGGAATGAACATCATCCTCATCTCTTCAATGCTGGGTGAGTAAATTAGCAGATGCAAATTCAACTTTTATATCTTTACATCTTTTATTATTGCATTGCTGTTCCCCCCCCCCCATTCCAATTCTGATAAATTTTTCCACTGTGCATTCAATATCATTGCAGACAGTTTCGATGAGCTGGCCTATTTATTGGAAGTTTTTCTTTTAGCAATTTATATGGAATATAAGCCTTGTCTAGTTTTAATTCAGCCTACAAGAAAAGTATAGGCCAAAATGTGTGTGAGTGTGTATGCGTGCATTCCAGCATGTGTATGTGTATTTGTGTGTGTGAGAGAGTGTGAGAAAGAGAGACAGAGAGAGGAAGATACAGTAAATACACGCACATTCCTGGTGCTCCCATCGGGACGAGTCTGTGTAAAAGATTCATTAAGGAGTGAGAGGCTGTCCTGTGTTACATCACATGTGTAAAAGGCTCACAAACAACGATCACTACAACTGTGTGTGTGTGTGTGTGCGTGTGTGTGTGTGTGTGTGTGTGTGTGTGTGTGTGAGACTGGTCCAAGCAGACTTGTGAAGCCCAAAGTAAATAGATTTTTCAGTTATTTTCATTTTCCTTTATTTCAGGTGTAGCAGCATTTGTACTCTTTGTTGCAGCTTCTAAAGGTAAGTCCAATAACAAGTAGAAATTCCCTCAAAGGTGACATGAGCCATGCCAATAAACGGGACAAAAAACAGACACAGAGTATAATTCTCAGAAAAATATCACACTATATGAAATATTTTAACAATGGATTAAGTATAGATAATTACAACATGAGGTGGTGACCTGAGATACAAGTTTAATTGGTTTCCAATAACTTGTCGAAATGTCGCTGGAAATTTTCGATGCAAATTCAAGTACATTTATGATCATTTTTGGGGACGTAAATTAAAATTGCATCGAATTGCATGATGGTTTATCACTGGGAACTTAGAGTGGGGCGGTAGGGGCGTGCTCGGGAGAGAGACACTAATTTAATGCAAATTAAGTTGAATTTCTACCCGGCATTCTGCATCATTCAATCCCAATGACATTATTCATGCAACAGTCATGCATTTGAATGAGCAATGACCTCACTTGGTTAAAGGACTAGTCACAAATAAACCAAAGTAAATCCGTGTTCTCAAATCCATTTACGTGGAAATTGTCCAACCTTGAATATTCCCCAATTTGCCCAGCACAGCAATTTTCCCTTCCTTTGCATGCCGTCTCGACATACATTAGCATTAAGTATGAATCATTAAAACACAATCAAACTTCCAACCCAGAGGAGTTGAAGGTCAGCGTGACCGTGTGGCCTCTGGGCACGAAGATCTTCCTTGGGGAGTGTGTGTTGCTGCAGTGCATGGTGGAGTCCAACTCCACTCTGGCGTGGAGCTACAGCTGGTTCCGGAATGAGTCTCGTGCCACCCAGGTGGGCAAGAACCCCCGACACCTACTCTCTGGGGGCAGCTACTCAATCACTGCTGTGATGAAGGAAGATGCCGGCAGGTATTGGTGCCAGGCCGAGTGCTGTGACAGTAACACCACCGTGGCGCTGCTAAGCAAGCCAGTTACACTGAGTGTTTCAGGTCAGTAAAAGTTCCGCTTTCTGTTTTGATGACCATTAATTGCATGTGTATGATAAATTAAATGCATTTTATTTTTCCCAGTCTGGAAGAGGTCTTTTTAACTCGATGCATGACAACAGCACAAAAATCTAAGAGTCCGCCCTCCCCTCCCATACTGGCCAGTGCCTGTTCACACTCCTAACCACTTGATGGCGCCATGCAACTATAAAATCCATTTATTTAGTCTGTGAGTGTGGCACTGGCATTTCAGCCAATTCTAACTGACTTCGAACGATGCCCGGGACTGGTTGCCAGCCAAATACTGTAGACGTAGACAAAGACAGAGACATTGTCATTTGTGAAGGAAGCACCACTTCATTGCTTGCTGATTTAGAGCCCACATCAACAACTTCATTGAGCAACAGTTCAAGTTTTTGCAGTTATAAAAATATTTGGTTGTGAATCAGTAATTCCGGGGTGATTGCGGCAGGGCTCGTGACAGTCTGTGTGTAAAGAGATGGGGCTTCGCCAAAATCACGGGCAGAAAAACTGGGACAGTATGATGAAGTAAATAAAGTGGTTTGTATTGCTAAGTAAATTCCCCACGTGTGATGTCACAATCTGGAAATCTTGGTTGTGTAATTTCATACCCAACAGGTGTCATTCGGGGTATTTCCAAGACCCAACTATTTGTATACCAACTTTGCCATTTATTTATTTTTATTTGTGTGTGGGCGTTAGGGCTACCCCCACCCTCACTGGTTCTGACCCCCAGCACCAGGCACGTGTTCGAAGGGGAGACCTTTACTTTGCAGTGCCCTGAAACTCTGACGAACTCCTCTGCCTGGGTCCTGAGGCAAACATCTGCCAGACACTTAATAAGGACCGCGGACTCCAAGACGTGTGCATGCTCATCACCAGGCGCTGGTGTCAATCCAGGCGGTTCAAACACCTGTGTCATCTCTGCCACCAGGGGGGGCAGTGGGCTGTACTGGTGCGAAGGTGCTGAAGGTCGCAGCAGCGCGGTCAACATCACCGTCACCTGTGAGTCTTCAGGAGGAAGTAAACATGGTGTGATGTCATTTTTCTGACTTGTTTTTGTCCTACAGCTGGTCCGGTTATCATGAGGACCCCCGCCTTGTCCGTACCGCGTGGGGGAAATGTGGTCTTAGAATGTCGTTACCGGAAAGGCAACCACACAAAGACGACCTTTTTCAGGAATGGCATCAAAATGTCCCCCGACAGTTCTCCCGGTCAAGGCACAGAAATAAAAATAACCATTGTGAACGTGAGTGAGGCGCACGAAGGCTTTTACAAGTGTGCGTCGCAGGATGGAAAGCTGGAGAGTCCACAAAGCTGGTTATCAGTAAGAAGTAAGACATCGTCGGGGTTGGATTTTGGATTTCTTTCCAATTGTTCAGTGTTGACGTTTTCTCTTTGGTTTAGGCAACCTATCATCTGCGGATGTGTCAGCTGGCTCCACTTCTGGTAATCTCATCCATACATGTCATGAATCTTGTTTTGTATGATGGGGATGGGGTATCTTAAAGGGGAAGTCAACCCCAACATTTTCTTTACAGTAATATGTAATTTGCGCCACTGGTCTCAAAACGTGGTAGTCTGATTAATAACGTGTTTGTCGAAAATGAGTTAAGCAGCAAAATGTACCCTGTCTCAGCCATCTCAGGGGACGGCCATTTTGACACTTTCTGTCGGCTGAAAATGACATCACAGTTGCTCAGGGCTCAGTTTACGATCAATCACCGCCCACCTGTTTTCTGAAGCTGAGCCATGATTGGTTGTAACCTGAGCCCTGAGCCACTGTGATGTCAGGCATCAAATGGCAAAATGGCCGCCCCCTGGGATGGCTAAAACTGGGTGGATTTTGCTGCTTAACTCATATTTCAAAAACACAATATTAATCAGACTGCCATGTTTAGACAAGTGAAGACGCAAAGAACACATTATCGTTAAGAGGTTTGGGGGTTTGACTTCCCCTTTAAGGCTTTGAACTACAATGTAGTATTGTGCAATCCAAAGTCATTCCAGAACAATATAAAACAAATATTCTTCTGACAGGTTCCCGGATTTGGGTCGTCGTTTTGTGCATTCTTATGATCTTCATCCCGCTTGCTATCTTGCTAATTCTACATTTCAGGTTAGTGGCGAATTTAAAAATGTCATCTTAGACTTTTACACGGTTCCTCGGTTTAGCGTGGAGTTCAGCGTCATATCTTCACACAGTCAGTACAAACCACGTCGCCTTGTGTGAAGTTAGGTTTCATAACTAAATTAACATGCCGGTACACGCATGCTCTTAATCTCATCATCATTGTATGCCGAGACAAACAGTCAGAAACCGAAGGAATCCTGCTCTCGTATATGTCTAGCGAAAACAATCAGCTCCCGTCAGGAGTCTCGCCGAACCTTTTCATGATTTTTTTGTGAAGGTACAAGATGCTTTACAAGTGCAACCCTTGGAGGGTTTCTTGCGTGGAAACTCCTGCAGCTGTTCTTCCTGCCACCAAGCAAGATGTGACGGAGGTACAGTGGGATTTGTCCTGGATGGAGATGTCCAACCTGCTGTAGCCATGCAAATGAAGGTTCCCACTCACATCTCTGGTGGGCATTCATCCATCCATGTCCTTGTTGCATAGCACAGGTACAATCCAGTGTGATGTAGTATAATGAATTATACTGTGGCAATACTCTCTTTGATTCGTCTTCACTTTTGTTTCCACATGTAACTGCATACATGAATTCAATTGTGCAAATTCAATCCAATGGAATTTTTGCCTTTGTCAGATCTCTCTTTTCTTTAAATAAACCCTTTTGTTATCACCATTTATCTGAGTCTGTGTTTGTGGCATGCACACTCTTTCCGGTCTGAATCCAGACCTCCTGTTAGAATAGCCCGATATCTGACAGTTGCGCTGGGTGGTGTAATTGTTTTGGACAAAGTGAAACCTCTTGGCTGAAACCAGTTTGACAACTTTACCTGACATAGCTACAATTTGACGAGAAACACTCCCTAATCATGATTCAATCAAAAGCAGTGCGTGCAATGGAGAGGGCAAACTGTTGCCGTTGAACTCAGAACTAGTACAGTACTTTTTGCTTTCAAATTATTTCCATCAAAGAAAAGAAAGATCAGGAAAATCAATCATCGACGTGGACTACAGTTGAATGACGGGAGATTTGGTTTAATTGTCTGTGATTTCATTTTGAACAGAAGACCAGAGAGAATGTCGGACAAAGATGGTGAGTTTACTTCCATACCCGTGCAATGTACATGAACTTGTCAACAAAGTGTTCTTTTTTTTTTTTTTAATCGATGGTGTCGACTGTGCTGTCTGTAAATGTGCAAAAAAAAAAAAAAAAAATTATTAAAAATCCCATCTCGGTTTGGTTTTGTTCTGTGGTGTTGGGTGTGACCATTCGAGCAGATGCCGCCAACAAACCAGTTAAACCTGCCCTTCGCACTAAACGCTAGGATGGAAATTTTCAAGAATGTCAAACAGAGACAAAGACATTTAGTCACTTAGTTCAAGTTTACCTCTTGGGCAGAAAGACGGACCCAGTAACTGAAAAGGATGTATGAGTAATTGTTTCAGTTTTAGATGAAACCTTTGTAGCGAGGGCAGGACTAAAAAAACAAAAAACAACTCAGTTCATTGTTTTGTTGTGATAAAGGACTTCAATTTTCTCTTGTATGGATTATGAATCCAGTGATTATTTGTGTCAACATCGACATATCAACAGTAAAGAAAAAAAAACATTTAACTGTTGTGATTTCTTCAACCTTACGTTGTTGAATCCCTGTGATTGTTCAGTTAATCTACATTACTTTGTTACTTTTAATTCTTTTGAGGTAAAGTAACACATTCAAAAAAAATTAAAGTAAGGTAAAGTTTAGTAACATACAACATCGGAATTGTATGTTGTAAATGAAAACTTTAACCTGGATTTCAGTAGCTAGCTAGCTAGCTAGCAAGCAATATAGATCGATAGAGCCCGGCTTTCTGTTCTAACCATGCGGTCATTGTCTGAGGATCAGTTATAATATCAAGTACTTGTGCTTACAGCCAAGGAGATGCCTGAGAGAAGACTAGTACTGATTGGTGCTCGACGAGACGGTAAAAGCTCATCTGCCAACACAATATTGAGAAAGGAACGGTTCGAATCTGGGCGAATTCGAACAGCTCACTCTGAAGCCAGACATGAAATAGTCGAAAACCGGAACCTGGTGGTGGTGGTGGACACTCCGGGCTGGAAGTACTCTACTTCGCTCAGTGAGATTTCAGAGAGAGACAAGCAACAATTAAAGCTCTATGCCTCTAAGTGTCCACCTGGACCGCATGCCTTCCTCCTTGTCATACCCACCGATTCCAGCTTCACTCACAAACAGAGAATGGTGGTGCAAGAACACATGAAGTTGCTGGGGGATCAGGCATGGAGATACACCATGGTGCTGTTCACCTTTGGAGACTACCTGGGCAAGAAGACCATTGAGGAGCACATTGAAAGCGAGGGTGAAGCGCTCACCTGGTTGATCGAAAAGTGTCAAAACAGGTATCACGTGTTCAACAACAAGGACAAGAGCAACTCGTCCCAGGTCATCGAGCTGATGGAGAAGATTGACGACATGGTCGATGAAAATGACGACAGCTTCTACATGCTAGACAACCAGATGATCGACACCATTAGGAAGAAGCAAGAAGAAGTGGCTGAGAAAGCCGAACAGAGATTGAGACGGGTCTCAGAACAAAGACAGGAAATGAAAATGGTCCTTTCGGGTAAGCATTGCACAAGATAAAAAAAACACTCAAATATATTTTCTTGTCGCTCTCGCTATAAAAAGCTGCCTTACACTTTTGTGGCTTTGCTTGTCCCAATTAACATTGAGAAGAAGCATGGTCAGTTGTAACCACAGATATAGTTTTATTCAATCTCTTGTTTTTCGTTGTTTTTTTTTTATTTGACCTGACATATTTTAGAAATGGAGCCCATCCAGACACTTCGTATTATTCTCCTGGGCAGCCGCTTTGTTGGGAAAACCTCCGTAAGGAACACCATCTTTGGAATCAAAGAACAAGTAGAAGAAACAACAGTGCTTTCATATGCCCAGGTGGGCATCGTGGGCAATACCAAAATAACAGTTGTGGATACGCCGAGTTGGCGCAAAGGCTTCTCTGCATGCGACACACCAGAAATCATCAAGGACGAGCTACTGCACAGCTTGTTGAAGTGCCCCCCTGGGCCTCACGTCTTCTTGCTGGTGATCGACGCAGATGCCTCGTTTAACGCCCAGCACCTGAAAGCAGCCACCAGTCATGTGGAGCTGCTCGGGGAGAGTGTGTGGAAGCACACAATGGTGGTGTTCACCCGAGGAGACTGGCTGGGCTCACGCAGCATTGAAGAATACATTGAGGGTGAGGGGAATGCCTTGCAGTGTCTAGTGGAGCGATGTGGTAACAGATATCACGTCCTGGACAACACGAACGAAGATGACAGCAGTCAGGTTGACGACCTATTGGAGAAAATCACCCTGACTCTGGCAAGGAATGGGTGGCAACATTTTACACCCAATCAGAAGATGCTGGATGCCTTGATGGAGAAAGCAAAAAGAGTGGAAAACGCTGCTCGACTGAGAAGTCAAGTCAAGGCCACCAGACCAGCGAAAGGTACAATATCTCATGTGTTAAAAAATTATGTATTTGGTGCCCGCTCCTCCAAATAAATGAACAGATTCAAGTTATAAACTTAATTGGTTCTGTGAGCTCATTTGTAACCTGAAACATTCATGTATTAAGGTAAGGTTTCCCATTGAAATGAATGGAAACACAATTAATCTGTTCCAGCCCTAAAACAAAGTAATACGGTACTTACCTTTAACAAGTGTGTGGTTAGAAATAACTTTAATGCAATATAGAAATAAATGAAAACACACTTAACAATTTCCATTGTCTCTTGAGGAGTTTTAACTCATTAAACTCAGTTGTTTTCTGGTTCTGAGCTGTGATTGATCGTTACCTGAGCTATGAGCTCCTGTGATGTCATTTTCAGCCATCAATAAGGGCAAAATGGCCATTCCTGAGATGGATAAAAACGGGCGGAAAGACATACTATTGAATGGAAATTCATTGACTTGACTTCCACTTTCGGCACATTTTCTAGTGCTATTTGGCACACACACACACACCAGGGTTTTGGGATTGAATTTGTGATCAAATGCGATTCTTCTTCTTGCGTTCTGTAATCTTCAGACCTTACAAATATTTTTTTTTTCACTCCACAGGTCTTCCCAAAAAGTTGAAAGAGCTGAGAATTTTGATACTTGGTGAAAAGTTGTCAGGAAAGACAACGGCAGCAAATTGCCTCCTGCGGGGCAAAGTGTTCCCCGCCCAACCGAATGACGGCTGTATGGCCAGGCAGGGACAGGTTGCTGGCATGCAAGTCACAGTGGTCGATACCCCGGGCTGGTACAATGAGTCCGACTGCACTCGGCAACAGGACCGAGAAATAGTCCGGGGTCTGACCCTGAGCCCTCAGGGGTTCGATGCTGTTCTGATTGTGATTTCCTTGGATTTCAAATTCGACCAGGCCAGTCTGGACACCCTGCAGGAGCACATCAAGCTCTTTGGCGACAGCATCTGGAACCACACAATGGTTCTGTTCACAAACCAAGACACTTTGGGAGCCAGGTCTCTGGAGGTGTTTATCGAGAGGGAAGACAGAGCACTTCAGTGGTTGGTAGACAAGTGTGGAAACACCTACCACTGTCTGCATGTCACAGATCAAACCGACATTAGTCAGCACTACCAGCTGTTTGAAAAGATAGAGGGCATGTCAGCAAAGAATCAGGGCCGCCTGTTCCGCCCCGACATGAAAGACGTTGACTTGAGGCTCCATGAAAAGTTCCAGAGGAGGATAATCAAAAAAGCTCTTCAACATAAGATAGAGCAGGCTGTCAGAAGACGAGAGCTGGAGCTGTGTCAAGACCTCAAGCTCAATCTTGAGAAGCTACAACAGGACATAAAGGAGATTTTTTCCTCTCCATTGGCACTGGGTAAGTACTATTAAGGTTGAACTCCACTATCGATCATCTGCTTATTCCTTGGTTTTTATGTTTGCTCTTCATATAGCCACAGGTAGCAAGAGCAGAACCAAGAAGAAAACTGTACTGGCAGATATCGAGAACCAGATCCAAGGCCTGAATGCGAACATTATGAAGTCAATGGTTCAACTTCGGAGCAGCATGGACTTTGGAGTCCCGAGCAGTACGTATACATGTGTCATTGGATGTTAGCATCTGAGCTACGCCCTTTCAAAATAATACCCAACCACAGGGGAAAATGTAAAATCCTTGTTTATCTGCTTTTCTGTTTTCTTTGTGCGAACTTAACGTGTTAGCTCGTTAGCATTTGAGCTATCGTCTTTTCGAGTAGGAGGCTTTATTGATTCTAAATACTATATCTTTCAATTTGATTAGCGATTCGCAGATTTTTAATCAATGAATTGTTGCACTTTTGTTGTCGCTGTTATATAATTTAAATCGTCTTCTTTTAGTATTTACTACAAGAATAAACATGTTGTTCAATTCATACTTTTCATCCAGTATCAGTTAAAACTGTGTCACCAATGTCTGTCAATTAAAATGCTCTGTCTTCATTTGCAGTGAGTGGATCCACCCAATCCATTGATGAATTTCAGGAATGGCTGGCTCATCTTCACATTAGCACAAATCAAGATTCTACCATGACCCTCAACATTTCAGAGTCATCGGGATACGAATCGCATTTTTCGGATGACTGAGCTGCATCAATGACATCGGCATACCAGTTGGGGAAAAGGCACTGTTCTGCCTGTACCTGCTCATCGGCCTCAGGGATAACGATCAAATATGGGGCCACACATTTCACTCACACAAACCTTTTACAACAATAGTGGATTTTTTCCCAATCAATTCCAAGAATCAAACATATATTTTAATGTACTGCACTGATATAGCAAGCAACTACACATAGGCAAATTATGGACACATAGTGCACTCTTGTGCCAACAATCCTGGCTCAAAATAGTATTTAAAAAGTAATAAGTACAAAACAACATTTTCTCCGGTTTCCTCCCACACCACAAAAACATGCATGGCATGTTAATGGAACACCCTAAATGGTCTCTGGTTGTTATGTGGGTGTGAATGGTTGTTTGTGAATGGCTGGCAACCAGTTCAGGGTGTACTCCGCCTACTGCCCGAAGACAGCTGGGATAGGCTCCAGCACGCCCGCGACCCTTGTGAGGATAAAGCGGATCAGAAAATGAATGGTTGGATGTTTTGTTTGTTTATTTTGGACAAATTTTCTGTTCAGCAGCTCTTCATCACTTTTGATATTGATGAATGTATGTGCATAAAATGAATAAAAAATAAAAAAAAATGTCCTACAATTGAGTTCAAAAGTTAGAAGTGTTACTGACAGGAGGCTGTATCATTTGGGAAATGAACAGGTTTGATAAATTCATATTTAAATTGAATTGTGTTTATTTCATGTTTCATCTTTATATGTACAAAAATGTCTTACATTCTCACATCCCCCCCTGACACAAAGCATTTTTTTCTATATTCTATGGCCTGAATAAATGAAGGTCTTCTCCTCAGTGCATCATTGATGATTGGCACCAAGATGCCACCAGATAGCGCCAAAGCCCTGTTTTTTATTTTTATTTTACATGGCTGTAATTCAGTAAATAATGGAGTACAATACATGTTCCTCCCAAAAATGTGCACTTCACACGCACGCGACTTAACCTTGAAACATAATTTTGGATATTGAAAAGTCCCTACTGCCCAAAGACGGCCGGGATAGTCTCCACCACCCCCCGCGACCTTTGTGAGGATAAACGGATCGGAAAATGGATGGATGGATGGATGGAAAAGTATTGGGACACTTGGGCATTTCACTTAACACAAAGTGAAAACATAACCTCAAAGCTTAATGTTGGAATCATACAATTTGTCTTAAGTGTCTTCTTGGATGAAGACTCAAGTTTCAGAGGATAATATAGGTAAGTGACAAAAACGTGGGCAAAAAGGACTGAAGTGACTTTTTAAGCAATAGACAGTGATTAGTTTTTCAAGACGAAGATGAGATCTTGAAGCCTCACTTGTTTGGGGACTATTCCCCCCCCCCAGTCCCCCCCTCCCGGTCTAGTTAAAGTGGTATAACCCAAGAGGCAAGGGGCGGCTTGCCATCGTTACTGTCAGTTGCTATTCATGCTATTAAAGCATCAGTCAAACGCCATCATGACTCCTGACATTAATAAACCAAACATGTACGTCATAACTAAATATAGACGCGGAAACCCCAGAGCACATTTTTCTGAGTGGAGCGCAAACGAAAATGCGACCACAAAAAATGGATTACAAATAATGGCGGAACCAGGTTAAGTGTCGCACACCTTAAGAATAAAAGACTGTATGACTTAATTAATTTACAGTGCAATGTATACTGTGTGTTCCCTCCGCTAGAGAGCAGCAAAATACTGCGAAAGGCGCGATGGTGACGTAATTTTAATGAGACGGAAGTTTACCGATACAACGTCGATGACTGTCATGCTCCAAATGTCTTTTTAAAATATTCCCAAGGCGACAAGAGTTAAGGTGCGTGTTTGTCTGGGTTACGTAATGTATGATCTCATATATATATATATGTAGCCACATCTGTGTGCAAACAGCGTTCTATTTTCAGTCGAAGTGCGCTGTTATTTGTGTGAAAAAGCTACCTGGTATTAACTGGGAACTGAGCTAATTAGTTTTCATTCATTTTGTCAAATGTGTCGCACAACACAGATGCGCAGCTCGACTTGCAATTCTGTTCCAATGTCACCGTAATGTTTGTGTGCTCTATACATCACACGTTTAATCTTTAATATCTCTGTTTATATGGCATGACACACAGATATTGAGGAAAGTCTCCTTCCTAGACAGTAAAAGATGGTGAGTAATGCATCAGTTTGCCAGTGCTTACGCCTTGTTTTGGTCACGCTGTCATATTTGCATATTGCGTATGGACACAATTTTCTTTTTTTTTAAAATAAGTCCCAATAAATGAATGAGTGTGACTTAACCTTTCGTATTATTTTGATTGTTCCCAGCACGGTCGAGTGAAGGTAAAGTCCACCGCCCAGCAGGAGGAGGAGAAAAGAAAGGAACGGGAAAAGAAATTGAAGATATACACAACAGCACGAGATGCCTGTTTTTCCAAGGTGCTTAAAAGACAAAATGAATGACCTGAATTATTATTGCGGTTCAAATAACTTGGCCCCACTTTATTGCGTTTTTTTTTTTTGTGTATGTGTGGAAGATATCTACCTAATAAGAAAAAATAACTCCCTGTTGTATAGTACTTTAATTTTTAATTAGATTTTTTTATTAAAAATCGTAATTTAATTTTTAAAAATTATTTTACTCAATATAGTCCCTCAAGAGGGAGTTGACATTCAAACCATGACCATCGGGCTCCAAAGTTTACAATTGGAGCTACTGTTGCCCCTTGATACATACATACATACATACATATATATATATATATATATATATATATATATATATATATATATATATATATATATATATATATAATATAAAAAAAGCAATAGCATAATTAAATAGAATGTTAGGAAATCAACGCTAATTCAATGCTGCTCCTTCTGGTGTGCACGCCTTAGCCACCGGCAGAGTATAATACAGACAAATGTTATGCACTACTGCCATTTCGGGGTATTTACAGCAAATCACTTATCGATGCAGCAATTTACATTTTTTGCCCACATTTGTTTTAAAATACATTTAATATGTTTAAATGTGTTGAAGCTTTGGGAGTGTTAAAATTACGTTGAAAAAATGCTCGGGCCTTTCTATGTTGTGATCGTTACCAATTAAGTGTGGATCTGGAATTTATCCCTTGCAATAAACAGGGATTCACCGTAATTCTAAAATGTTGTTATGACAGAGGAAAGAGGGTGTTTGCGACGAAGAAGCCCTCCACTTGACCCAGCAGCTGCTATCATCGAACCCTGACTTTGCAACGCTTTGGAATTACAGAAGAGAGATCCTCATGCACCAGGAAACCGTCAAGTGAGCTTGTCCACCATGTTATATTTTGTCAGCCCCGAGAGGTTATTTAATAGTTTCAGTTGACTTACGCTTTCAGAGACGAGAGTGAAGTACAAAAGATGTACCAGAACGAGCTGTCTTTTCTGGAGTCTTGCCTAAAAGTCAACCCAAAGTCATACGGCAGCTGGCATCATCGAAGCTGGGTCTCGGAACGGGCACCTCAAATGGACTGGGCCCGGGAATTGAGCCTGTGCGACCGCTGCCTCAGCTTGGATGACCGCAACTGTGAGTGATGCCATTTCAAGAGACGATCCTTTCAGGCTTACAGGATTTTTCATGGCTCAAATTGAGTGATAGGTGGTATCATTCTGATCATTTGCACTCCTCATCTGGCTGTTTTACTATCCGGAAGCAAATGGCATGCATGATTGACAGAATGTTTTTCTAAGTGAAGTCTATCCATGTCAGTCCTCTCTTATGCACAAGTTTGTGAAAAAAAAAAGTATAAGTCAACTATTAGTAAAACAAACACAGATATCATAAGGATTAACGTTGCTGGCCCTCGCTGAGCCTGATGTCTTATCGCTGAATTTTCATGATTTCAGTGGTTTTAGAGACAAAGGCTGCCGGAAAATAGGAGAACATGGCTTCCGGCACCCACCAAATTTAATAGGGAAAATCTCTGCGCTTATCTGGAATTGTTACACCCACGTCTCACTGTCTGCACCAGTTCACTGCTGGGATTACCGGCGGATCGTCGTGAAGAAATCCGCTGTCCCCGTGGGAAAGGAGTTGGAGTTCACGGATCGTCTCATCGGCTCCAACTTTTCCAACTACTCCAGCTGGCATTATCGCAGTACCCTGTTGCCCCTCCTCCACCCGCAGTCCCCCGAATCCGTACCCCCGTCGGGCTCCTCGCCTCCCTCGCCGCAGACCCACTCCCATCGCGTCTGTGAAGAGCAGCTGCTCAAAGGTAAACCTGCCGCAGACGGTATTGCACAGCACCCACCCACAGGGGGCAGTCTGAGTCTAAAATGTTCGGACGTGTCATGCTTTTGACTCTTCCACTCCTGCAGGCTCAGATTTTTGCTGACTAATATTTTTTCCACCTACACAGTTCTAAATGAGTAAGCACTGTAGTTATTCCGTGCGGGACAAACGGTGCATGTCATGAACGAAAGTGACTGAGACTGTAATGCCCACAGTAATTCCTGACTATTCGCACCACTGAAGCAGGGCAAATAGCAAAAAGCCCGAATTAATTGACTCGCCATCCCCATGTAAATAATTGACTCTATTAATAGTTTAAACCAGCAGTGTCTAAACTTTTTCCTTCAGGAGCAGCATCCTGAAAAGTTGCAGGACGCAGGGGCCAATTTGAAATTCTTCAACTCTATTAAAAAATGTTGAAATGAATGAATCGGCAGCAGCTGAATGCAATCTCCACATTCAGAACGAATACACGAGCAGTCTTGTAAGATGAAATTTTTTAAATTTTCACCTTAGAATCATTAGTGAGATCTGTTAAAAGCTGTCATTTTGGCATCGGCGGGTTCCTATTTTTTGTTGTAAATACTTTATTTGCATCTTTGCATATGTAGAAAAGCTCTACTATATATACAGATCACCAATTTATTAGTTGTAGTGTTAGTTCCATCAACCACAGCCCCATACCTATTTTTTACCCCACCTCCACTTTTTTTTTTTTTTTTTTTAACTCACGGTGATGCTCCAGACTAGGATCTGGCGCAACATCAAACAAGAACATAAAACAAGACCACACTAGTGCAATCAAAGTGTTTTATTATCATTCCTCCAGAGGGAAAAAAAGAACAATACATTATACAAAGTAACAATTTACACAAGAAAAATGAAGCGCTCCTTCAGGGTAAGCCAAGGTCATGCTGCCTCACGCTGACCGAATGAATTGAATTTGATTTAATGGGAAACTGATCAATTTGACACCATGTTGCTTTGTTTTTTTTTTTTTTCCTTTCCAGAATATGAGCTGGTGCAGAATGCTTTCTTCACCGACCCCAACGACCAGAGTGCTTGGTTTTATTATCGTTGGCTGCTTGGCAGAGGTGTGTTCAAGTGTGCATTTATGTGTGTGTAAGTGCTTGTGTGTTTAAAAAGTTTTCAAGGTCGTGTAGCTTTCATTTTGAATGTGTTTTAGTTCGAGTGTGTTCGTGTGTGTGTGAATGTGTGTGTGTTTAGCACAGTACTGCATTTCAACACGGCGATGGTCACAACTTAATGCACGCGTCTCTTATTGCGTGACAGCCGAGCGTGAAGAGATGATTAGTTGTGTGTTCATCAGCCGGGATGAAGAGAGGGTGGCTGTTGCCTTTTCGAGGCCGGTCCAGGTGAATTATTCCGTCCCCATTTGTTTTTGTTTATTTTTTTTTTTGTTTTAAATTTCATAGTTTTATTTTTTTATTTTATATTTTATTTTTATTTTCTCATGCAGGCGCAGTCCGGTGGGCTGCTGCTTGTGCTGGATGGTCAGCCGCTGCAAGTGGACTGGAGGAGCATCCACCCACGATTTAAACATAGTCCCGTCTGGGTATCCTTTTGTGTCTAAACTTCATTGAATTAAAAAAACAAAAAACTAGGCAATCAACATATGTCCATCTCTTTTCGATAGTGCTGCTCCTCATTAAGGTTGCAGGTGAGCTGGAGTCTGTCTCAGTTGACTTTGGGCCAATTGCGGCGTTCCGCCTGGAGTGTTTAATGAAAATGCGTGTTTTTGGAGTGTGGGAGGAAGTTGGAATAGCTGGAGAAAATCCATTTGAGGTGCAACGATTAATTCATTTACAACTCATCCATTATCAAATTTTATTGATAATGACACTGGTCAATAAACTTGTATTAATCAAAGATGTAAGCAACATTTTCAAGATGAATTTTTTTGCGCTGATTATGAATTTGCTGTCGTTCTCACGCATCAGGTTTTCATTCTACAACTACTACTACTCATATTAATCGAACAATAATATGTAATATACTTAGTACCATTTGTGAATTAAGGGTTAGTTTCAGCAACAGGTGGAATTATTTTCTGAAATGTCATTGTTATGAAGAACATCGCATGTCAAATCGTTATTGCGCGAGCTTGTCAAGGTCAAACGTAAAAACAAACAAACAAAAAAATTCTCCAAAACTTGATGTGCCGGAAAAAAGTAAATTTTCAAAAAATACGTTGAGGGACACACAGTGCCATCTCTGATTAAAATTAGCCATTGATTCGTGTTAATTTTGAAAGTCGAGGAATCATTTGGGTATCTTTTTCAATTTAAAATTGTCCAAATGTTCGGAATATCAGCTTCTTAACAGTAAATATAATCCGATTTATGTAGTCCTCCATGAAAATGGACGATTTATCTTTGTGTTGAATCAAAATAAACCAAATTCCTATACTTTGGAAATCAAAGATCAACATTTTTGCCCTTTTTCCTCACGTTACGTAATTGAATCGTACTTGATTTATGTTTGTGCGCTGTCAATTTGAAATAATGTCCTGATTTTGAATAAAGGGATGGTAATTTAAACCAGTTTTATCTTTTTGGTGTGTCTAGGTCTGCGCCATTGAAAGATCGATTTGTCTTCAGTTGTAAGTGTGAATTGTTGTCAATGTGCGTGCGGTTGACAAGGTGTCCCCAGCCGCTCACTCAGTAAGCTGAGATAGGCTCCAGCTCACAGTGTACCTTAATGATCGGATGGATGCTGCAGTCAGCTTTGCTCCCTTCTCGTTTCACTTTCCGCAGCCACCCGTTAAATCAGCTAGCTAGTAGGACCGAAATTAATTCATGCTGATAAGGTTGCCTGTGTCATGTACGGAGGTTGTTCCTTTCACCGCTATCACAAAAGAACTTTCCTTCAAAGGCTATTGAAGGAAATGCTGACCGAGACCCTGCAGTGTTTATTGAGAAAAGGCAGACAACTGATGCCTTTTGGCAGGGATGTGCTTTTGCGAGATGCAATTCCATTAAGTCTTCTGACTGCCCTGCAGGGCTTCTTCTAGAAGTAGCCTAGAAAATGGCTGACCAATATTACATTTGTCTGTTGCATGTACCATTCATCCTGACTGATGTCTCAGTAAGTGCTGAATTACTACCTGGACAGCCGGGGTTTCAAATGTGCCAGCCATACCATATGGGTGACATCAACCACTGTCGGTTAGTCACTGATGCTGCAGTTCTGCCAGTGTTAGATTTGAAACCCATATTCATCACTGACGAGACTGGAATTGGCTAAAATGCATCTTGGAAAAAGCCAAAATGCTTCCGGACAAATGTTTTTGTGAAAGTTGTAGGTTTTTCTTTGACAAAAGGGTATCAACAATTTTGCAGCGGGCGTGTGCACAAAGAAAAAACAAAACACTTTACGAAACAAAATCAGTAGGCTCAGTTTTTTTCTGGGGCTGCTTTGCTAAATCCGACATGGGCCTCTTTCTTCCTCTCCCATGCAGGAAATAAGAATGTTACTTACATTAGGAACACTCCTCAGTTGTGCAACAGGGGTCAAAGAAGTTGCTGAATATAGCAATAGAATCACTACGCTGGCAACACCAAAAACATTCTGTAAGTGTTCGCTTGTACCACTTAGACCTGCGCCTATCAAAATAAAAGCACCAGCAATGGGACCGAAAGTTCTTCCATCTTGTCCTGGCAGGGAAGTCGTTTTGGGTGTGTCTGTTCCTTAAAAAGAATGTCCGTTGAATCGCCCAGAATGGATTGGATCCATTCTGTGAAAAGTATCTTTTTACGCCTACTAATAAGCAAATAGTCAGTAGCGACAATCTTAATGTCCTTGGAGGGGCGGTGTGATTGAGGATACTGATTTACCAGCGGTTAGTCTGCCTCCCATTAGATGCTTCAGATTTAAAAAAAAAAAAAAAAAAGGGCCCTTAAAGCTTGTCGCTTGCACAGTCGCCGCTAACGAGCCGCGTTAGTATGCAGATTCACGCAAAAAGGACCAGATCACTTTTGCACTCCCATAATGAATTGGTTTCAGTTATTCTTCTCACTTTTTGAACCCCACTTATTTTTTTTCTTCCCCCCCCCCCCTTACCCCTCAAACCCCTTTGTTAAACTTTCTTAACCATGACTCAGATATGCGATCTTCCTCCAGGGTCCATCAACAACATCGCTAATGAACACAATCTGACTGTGCACTGGCCCGAAAAACACACTCGGCGAGATTGCGCCCTGTACACAGGTGAGGCACTGATTCTATTAATCCACCTCGTCGCGGCTAAATGATTAAAAAGACCGGTGTGGAGAGTGAGTGTCACATAGTTAGCCGAAAGGAAGGCTCCTTTCGGCATGTACAGTTGGTGCAGTTGAACGTGTGATAGAAAAGAAAAGCACTGGAAGCCAGAAAAGGTTAATTAGTGTCGGGAGCTGTACTCACCTCGACTCTCATGCAACAGAAACACGCACTTGTGTTCTTTACGTGGTCCTTTGGAACTTTATTTAAAAAAAAAAAAAGCTTTCTGACATTCTGACATTTTAATTCCCATTACTCATTTTGGCCACAGAATGTTGGGCATGCAACGGATTCTGTTTATGATGGTACCGACATACATTATGTGTACTCGTAATAATAATTTAATGATGATAATTGGGGCATGACTAAATACATTTTCAAATCGTCAAAACTTGGCCAACAAAAAAAAAAATTCTTTATTGTGAAGTTAATCAAATACTAAAGGACAAAGAAGTGGCATCGTAAAACAGTCACGTTTTCTTCATTCTTCATTCATATTTATTGTTGTGGTGTTAAGGGACCAAAATATAACGAATGAAAATTCATTATGTGCATTTTCATTTCATCCTGCCAAATATCGGAATCAGCAACACCCTCAAAAAGTCAGTCGCGCCCTGGTGATAGTCAATACTGCCATAAACTGGTACTCACATTTTGACGTTATGAATGGCGCGCAAGAAGCTAATTTACTGTGTGGTTGCATGCTAGAAGGAGACAAGTTACGGCAGTAAACACTTTTTTCATTTCATTAAAAAATATATATATTTTCCATACACATTTAACTGTAATGAATTCATTTGTGATGGACTACTTTGCGCTCTGAAATATTTGAGCCACGTCGCCACCAAAGAAACAAATCTAACCGAGCCCGCCCGTACCAGCCGCATCATCGTCTCAAAGTGTAACTTTGTGCAACTTTCAAAACGACGTTCCCTCCCTCAGGTCGAAATGAGAGTTGGTGTCGCGATTCCGCCACCGATCAGGAGCTCTTCAGGTAAGGATTTGGTGGATGATGAAAGTGTGCTTTTTTTTTTTCTCCCCCTTAAGGAACTCCTTTTATTGTATGAAAGTTTTGTTTTATTTTTTGTTTGTTTGGTTTCCACAGGAGTGAACTCTCTGTGGAAAAGAGTTCCGTGTTGCAGTCTGAGCTACAATCATGTAACCAGCTGCTAGAACTGGAGCCGCTCAATAAGTGTAAGTGCTTTTTTATGCCATTTCCTTTAGTGCGTGTATGTGTGTGTGTGTTTTTCCACAGAGCGAGAAGTCTTATTTGCTGCTTGGTACTGTCTCGCCTGCCGGTGCTGTTGAGGCAGATTAAGAAATAATATGTTTCTGGAAGGACCTTGTGGGAAGGTTGCGGTTTTCAATCAGAGGAACTCTCACTGCATGGAGAAACGTATTCCGACACATTGATAATAGCCTCACAGGACGGAATTGGAATTAGAAGTAACTTGTTAACCAAACTGACGACACGGCGGACGACGGGTTAGCACGTCCGCCTCACAATGCAGAGGTCCAGGGTTCGAATCCGGGCTCCGGCCTTCCCGTGTGGCGTTTGCATGTTCTCCTCATGTCTGCGTGGGTTTCCTTCAGTTCCTCCGGGATTCAAAAACATGTATCCGAGGTTAATTAAATGCTCAAAATTGTCCCGAGGTGTGAGAGTGAGTGAGTGTGAGAG
>CAAKHF010013243.1:0-21760 GCA_901007745.1 Hippocampus kuda
CTGTAGGGGGGCTAGACGCCAGTACCTGATAGGTCTCGCTGTCACAGGACGAGGCGAGCGCAAATAAGAGCGTTAATGTTGTGTCAGTCACTCGCCACGCCAATTAAAAGTTGAGCCAGTTGAAAAGATTCTCGTATTCTGCCAGCGTGCTCGCCAGGCGTCGACAAAAGGGAGGAGAATTAAATTGCTGATTCTAATCGTGTCGTGTTTTCTGTTGTTTTTGGGTTTTGTTTTGTTTTTGCCCTTTATTGTATCAACGCAGCAAAATGCTCTCATTTATCCTCCCTGGCACAGCTGACACGTTTCCTGGATGCTCGGTTTTTGCATTCAGAGCAACATTGGCAAACTCTCATGCAGGAAAGCAAGTAAACGATTTACTTTGGATGGTGTTTGAAACAAGGAACCCCAGGAAATTGATATAAAATGTTTAATTCTCATGATGGGGTTTTTTTCCTGCAAAAAAAAAAAAAATATATATATATATATATATATATATATATATATATATATATATATATATATATATATATATATATATATATATATATATATATATATATATTATCATCCTGTGCTAATATCCCATTTTGTTTTTCCCACACGCACACACACTTAATGCCTTGGTAACTCTTTTGTAGCCTTTCTCATGACTAATAACTTTGCTAATAACGGGAAGCACTCAGCGCATCATAGTCTGGGCTATAAAATGTGGCTTCAAAAATGTCAGGAAAAGCCTACTAAAACGAGTTTTTGAATCACAATAACCCGGGATTGAACAAGGGCGTGTAGACTATTTAAATCCCTTTTAACTATTCAAGTTTTAGTAACTATTCTATTCTTTTTCCTTGAGCCCATGACTTCTTTTAACATAACATGACTATTTTATATTATCGAAGCTTTATCCTAAAAAGATCACAACTTTATTTTTCTTTCATAATTATCATTAATTACCATTGTTACAACCATTCTCATGGGGAATTTCTACTTTTTTTTTCTAAATGGAAGACATTTTTCACACAGCATTACCTATTTATTCTAGAAAGAAAGAAAAACAATCATGCTTTTTCTTTGTGAAAATCTTACTGGGAGTTGTTGGCACAGCTAGGCGTCCTCTTGGCCGGAGTCTCTCTGTTTACAGGTTTGATCCGCCAGTCTGTTCCGCAGGTCATCACGAGGAACTTTGTCGGGAAGCGGACGCCTACTGCAAAGACATGCCTGGAAAACCACACACACACACGTCAACAACAAATGCTTTTAACACTTTCGTCTGCACAAATGACATTGTGCAGTGAAACTTCGATCCAGACGCATAATCTCCCCTGTGTGTCCTTGGTTGTCACCAGGGCCTGCTCCGATGGGGGGGGGCATCCTCTTAAACAGCTCACCAGGGAGGTCTCCAGGAGGCATCCTAACCAGATGCCTGAGCCACTTCATTCGGCTCTTCTCGTTGACCAAGCTTCTCACCCTCTCACCAAGGGAGTTAAAATCGAGAGCTTTGCCTTTTGGCTCAGCTCCTTCCCCACGGCAGGTGGATGAAGCGTTCGCATCACTGCAGCCTGAGATCGAGAGGTCCTGATTCTCATCCCGACCGCTTCACACTCAGTCGTGAGCTGCTCATCTGCAAAAAGGAGAGATGTAATTCACATTCGTCCTGAGGGCTCTCATAGGCTAAGATTGTGGGAGCGACTTCCTGTAAAACACCGGATGGAGCAGTGACCCATTTGTTACAACGGCTTTCGTTTCCCGAAGCGGTTTGAATGTTTTGCTGTTTTCTCTTCGAAATGATCACAAGCCCCCGTAGCATTTCAAAATGTCTGGCACAGCTTGGGAACTTGTTGGTGGTTGCCAGAAGAAGTTGAGTCTGTGTCTTCCAGAACTATGTTTTGAACATACCCCCCCCCAGGATGAGGAAACAATGGCTTTCTGAATTTTGTACGTGTGTTCCTTTCAATTTGTGGACAAAAAGCAGAAGCCCACGTTGCAAGACACACATTGAACTTCATGCGTGTATTACAACAAACCACCAGAGAACGTTCTCTGAGTGCCACTTGGAGGACAGTGACACAAGAATGCCAAGTTGGATTTTTAAATTGTATCGGGGGACACAACACTTAATTATTACTTTTTTTTCCTTTAACAGTCATGATGTGCGTTTGAACTGCTGTTCAGTAATTGTATTTTCAACACAGACGTAATACGTTAAGTGATTCAATATTTTCATTGCATTAATGTTGTTGTTGTTACGTACCTGTTTATTGGAGCACCTATGTGATGTGGTTAAAGTGGTAAGTCGTGAGATTGATATAAATTGAAAAGATTTGGTTGGGTCCTACGCTGATAAAAGTTTTTGTTGAATTGACTCAATTTTAATGGTACGAAATATAACATCTGGAGGCAGTCTTTATTTTTTTGAACACGTGCACCAGGTGGAAGTGATGCCCTCAAACAACATGACTTGTGTTGAAATAAAGATAATTCAGTCCATCATTACAGAATGGTCTGAAAAAAAAAAATAAAGCCAACTCTCAAAAACTGTTTGAATCCCCTTGAAACCCCCCCTAAAGTGGACACACATAAAACTTTTCTTTATTTCACAAAAACTAATAAACATGTACCATGTTAATGCCCTGTTGAAATATAACAATCTGCACAAAAACAAACAAGTCCTACAAAAAATGGCATCCACACTCACATTTTGAATAGCAACCTCCCCACCCCCTAAACCACAGGTGTCAAAGTCAAGGCCCGGGGGCCAGATCTGGCCCGCCACACCATTTTATGTGGCCAGCGAAAGCAAATCAAACATGTCAAGTTCCATGATGCTTCCTAAAGTCTGAACCAAAATTTCAAATTGTCAAATGTAATTCACAATAACAGTCAATATTCTTGACTTCTGATTGTAAAACTAGTTATTGATTTGTTGTGCCCTGAGTATGTAATATGTGGAGGAGACGAAACATTTATATGGTTTCCCAAAATTCATCACGGCCCTCCAAGGGAAACCGTAACTACAATGTGGCCCGTGACAAAAACGAGTTTGACACCTCTGCCCTAAACTCAGAAATGCAGACTATTGTAAATAATAACCCAAAATAAAACAAAGCTATGGCTGGAAATATCCAACACAAAAGCCAGTGCACCAGCTCCAGAGCTGAACTCCACAGGTTTTCATCCACGTCACATTAAGTGTCCTCTCTTTTGATGCACCTTGGAAAGAATCTTCTTGTCTGTCTTATCCTTCCCTGACAGGCCCCCGCATCTATTGCCACACAACCTGCATTCATTGCATCCAGAAGGGACATCTCCCTGTCAGGCTGGTGATCAAACACCTTCCATAACCATGCCGGGAACTCCTCAATGGGATTGAGGATAGAGGGGAATGTCGGCAGTAAATGCACTGTCGTAACGGGTCTGCACTGGATCATTCACGAGGTGGTGGAAGGCACAATTGTCCTAAATGATGACATAAGATGCCATGCCAGGCCTGTTTCCAGGTGGAATCAGCCTGTGCAGCTGTGAATTGAGCAAGGTGTTCCGTGTTGAAAGGACCAACGGTATGGATGTAGCAGAGGAGCTCATTGTTGGAGACGGCAGCACACATGCTGATATTGGCTGCCTCCTCCGTTGTCAGCATATGGTTGATTACATTGCCAACAATACGGGTGCAAATTTCATCAGAAATCTGTGGTCTGGGGTGCCTTTTGTTCCACAGCGCATTCTCTTCCGCTCAAAAGTTGTCTCCTTTCCATGACTGCAGAATCAAATGAGGCAGAGGTTGGCCCCTCTGTTACATGTGTTTAATTTAAAAACAGTGATACTGGATATGTGTCGCCTAAATCGTAGACTATATGCAATTACCGTATTTTCTGCACCATAAGGCGCTTCGGAGTATAAGGCACACCTTCAATGAATGGCCTATTAAAAAAAAAAATCATATATATAGGGCGCACCGCATTAAAAGGCACATTGAATAGAAGCTCCAGTGGCTGCAGTTATGTATGCATCCACTAGATGGAGCTACGCTAAGGGAATACAAATACAGCTTAATTCATATTGAGCTTTCACAACCGCTGCAACTGTAACAAAGCACTTTACAGAACATTTAAAATACTACATCCAAGTAATATTGATCCATATATAAGGCGCATCGGATTATAAGGCGCGATGTTGGCTTTTGAGAAAATGGAATGGTTTTAGGTGCACCCTATAGTGCGGAAGATACGGTACTTAAAATTCTCTATGTACTGGATGTAGGCATTAAATCAGGAGTGGGGACCAGGACTTGCAGTGCAAATCCATTTTATAGTTTGTAATTTGCACTACTTCCTACTGAGAGGTATTTATAATGTCAACCGAATGTCGAGTGTTTATCAGACTTCAAAAGGCACTGTACAGACATCGTAGAGTGCAGCTGGTCACAAACAAGAAGAGAGCATCTCCCGCAGTAAAGTGTATCATAACACGTGAATTCTGTTTTCTTTTTTTTTCAAGCTATATAAAATACAAGCTTTTAAAATATGTCCCTTGAAAATTGCTGTGAGGCTATCTGCTGATGTGTTTTTTGTTTTCTTCTTCTTTCCATCTTCACTCTCACAATGGTTTTCCAGACCATTTTCACTTATTGCACCCCTGGGTGCTTGCTTACTGCAGTCTGCAGTCCATTTTATGGACATGACTCAATGTGTGCGGGCTGGGAGGAGGAATGCATACTCACCGGCCACTTGTTCAGGCACGTCGCGGCTAATCTAATGAGAGCCAGTCCAACATAGAAGAAGTATGAAGCTCATGTATGTGTTGCACTACAGATGGGTTTGTGTCATTTTTCTGACCTTATTTAGGGCAACATTTTAGATATGGCTCTCAATGTGATACAGTGCAGTCCAACGCCACTGCACAAGCGTAATAGTAAACATCCATAAATCAAATATCAAATAAAGGCAAAAGGCGACGACAGCTCACATTGGATTTACGATCCAAAGTGTTGCATTTCACATCTTCAATGCGCAGTTAATGCTAGTCGGACTTCTTTGTGCAAAAAAAAAAAAAAAAGCAGCGTAAATCCCAAGCTGCATTATATCACAGCGACATATAGCATATAAAAGACCTTGTAAATCCGACCTGACCAAAGATCCAAACAATAAAGCACACAGTCCAACAGAATCACGGCTAACGCTGAATGACAGCGCACAAAAAAACGGAGAATTTATGTTCCCTAGCAACAAATGTTTTTCTTTCATGAAGCTGTAAATTTCATGAAAGAAAAACATTTGTTGCTAGGGAACATAAATTCTCCGGTAGTTGTCTACCGCTGACGAAGCTTCTGTGAGAGAAGCGAAACGTCCTTTTTGTTTTTTGTTTTTTACCCACAGGTACAGATGACGACTGACGGAACCCTTTCTTCAATGAAGCTGTAAAACACACGATGCTGTTCCTTAAAGATGTTCAACTACTGTATGTCTTAGTTCTATTAGAACCACTTATGTAGTGCAAAGAGGGTTGTGTTCAGTCCCCAAAAGTTTTATTTTTCATAATAAAGTCTCAAAAAGAATGTTGTATTACAAGGAAAAAAATCTGTCTGTATAATTATTAAACTAAAGTGAGAATTTTACCAGGAAAAAAGCTGTCAGTTTATTAAAAATAAAATTGTAATGTTACATGAATAAGGTCCTAAGTTTTCTAAAATAAAGAAAATTGTGAGAAATCATACTTTGATGAAGTGAAGAACTTCCATCCATCCATCCATTTTCCGAACCGCTTAATCCTCACTAGGGTCGCGGGGGGTGCTGGAGCCTATCCCAGCCGTCTTCGGGCAGTAGGCGGGGGACACCCTGAACCGGTTGCCAGCCAATCGCAGGGCACACAGAGACGAACAACCATGCGCGCACACACTCACACCTAGGGACAATTTAGTACGTTCAATGAGCCTGACATGCATGTTTTTGGAAAGTGGGAGGAAACCGGACTTGCTCTCGAAAAAAAACTTGTAATTGTAAGAGCAAGTTTTAATATGATAAAGTAACAAGTCACTTTATAAACACATTTTAGTGAACATATCGAAAGATGAAGATGCAACATACAAGGATGAGGTTTTTGTTTGGAGGAGGCTGGGGGGGGGGGGGGGTGGAGTCATAATTCACTATTTTTGAGAAGAATCAATACTAACAAAAATTAATGAAACCAGAGATTGAATCGAACCAGAAATGCTGTACAACAGCGGTCCCTAACCTTTTTTGTGTCACGGACCAGTTGAGACAAGTACATGCTGTTCGCAAGCCGGCAAACATTTTTTTCATTGCTTTTAAATTGCCAGTTTTAAAGCACTGCTTCTGACAACAAAGATAACGATAGAGTAATTAAACAATTCATTAACATAGATTTTTTTTCATTCATTTCAAACAGTGTAGAATCAAATAAAATGACTCATCGAACTACAAGGAAATGTACCAATCAGGAATATTAATTGCGCCTTATCATGTGACCATGATAATATTGAAGTCACGATCCTACATATGGTGTTAGCCTCATTGCTACTTGCAAACGTGGCTGATTAAAAGATGACACGATTGATTGCTGCTTTCATCTGGTGACTGCCGGCTAGCAACTAGCGTCCAAACTGCTAATGTTTACTTGGTCGAGTCTATCCCAGCTGTCTTCATGCAGAAGGAAGGATAAACTCAACATTTCAGTTTAAAAAAAAAAAAAAAAAGGAAACTGATAAAAACTGACAAAACAACGCTAATTAAAACAAATAGTATTTTATTAAAACCTAACTAGAATGAAAAAAAATCCCAAACAATTTTTTTGGTTAGTACTAGCATTTGTGCTAATGCTACTGTAGAGATGTGTCTATTGCTTGACCAAAGCCAATAAGTAAATACTTTCAATAAGGAAAAGAACATCTGTGTAATTGTGATAGTGACCACCAAACACGTGATTAAAAGATTGGTAATATTAGAACCGAATCAGTTAGGACAGCTCATGTTCGTGCAATTGTGCTAACGCTACTGCTCAGAGTTGTGCGCACTGGCTGAATGAAGTAAATGCATCCAAAAAGTGAAATGGGTGCTTCCTTTGAGTGTGACTTGAACGGTAAAAAAAATGCACTAATCTAATTTTTGCTCTGCAGTTTACTGTGTCACTATTTTCAAAATACCTGCTCTGAAAGCTGTCATTAAAACAACAAAGCCAGTGGTTTTTGCACAGTACTGTATTACATCAATGGATTAGGAAGTAACATCAAAGGCAGGTTGCTACTGGCGAGTTGCATCAGGTCACCTGCATAAACGGTGTGGTCTGCACCGGATGGAGCAGACAAATCCTCAGATGTCGCTCTTTGTAGTCCACATTTATCACGCTGAAGCCAACAAGTTCAGGTATGGGCAGCGTAATGGAGATGAGCCACATGACAGACATCCACACACAGATTCGGGTTCCTTTGAGGTGTTGCCGAGATATGATAGCGAGGTACCTACAACAGTTTTTTTATTTGTTTTTTTTTTTTTAAGCCGTCAAAGGGTAATGCAATACAAAATATCATGACACGTTCAGTGACACCTCAAATCCTGTTCGAACAGCCCCAAAATTGCACAATTGTGAGTTCCACCAACATTTTCATGAAGAATATGGACTTTAGTAGACGCAGTTACACTGTTGCTGGCCCTCATTAGGGTTGCAGGTGAATTGGAGCCTATCTTAGACGATTTTGGGTGGGAGGTGGAGTACACCTTGGACTAGTTGCCAGCCAATCATATGGCACATTTGGTGTCTTCAGTGAAATATGAGGATGAGAAGAACACGCAAGAGCCACAGAGGAAGGCCTCTCCCAAAATTGAAACTCAAAACCTCTTCGTGTGAGGAAGACGTGCTAACCACCACTAGAGCACATATGACAATAACCCGGTAAAATGTTTTTGCTAGGCTGGATGCTTGTGTAAATAAGTTTTTGCCCAGGTTGAGATGCTGAAAAACGCCTTCATTTTTCTTTGCAAACAACTTTCAATAACTTTTCATCTTAAACGTGTTTAGATGAAACATCCAAACTTTAAACACAAATGGACAAATTGTCTCGGAGGAGTTTTTTGAACTCTAAAAAAAAAGCCCCAAAATTGTGCCAAATTACGTATAATCAAAATGGCGGACTTCCAGTTAGGTGTAGCCTGAGGCTCTAAAAGATTATTTGAAGGTTACAGATAACTCCCAATTTTCATACAACCTGGGGTGCATTGTTGAAAATGTATAGAGGGCACTAGTGAAGCATTTTAAAAAAATTGCACGATACCCTAAAAAATATTGATTTTTCCAGGCCCGATGTGTGTGCAACATTGTATGAGTTTTCCGCCCAAGTTGAGATTCTACAAAAACTGCATCCTTTTTCTATGCAAACAGTGCAATAACAGCACCCGATGAAATAAAAAGCTTTCAAGAACTTCTCTAGCAGGAGTTCGTTAAAACATGACCTTTATAAAAGACGCAAAATGGGGCATAGTTCACAAGTAAAGTCAAAATGGCGGACTTCGGGTTACGTTGATCATATAGCATGTATTTTTGTTGGTCATGGGCTATTACATCGGCCTGCCAATTTTTTGAGATCGAGGTGAAATAACAACTGAGAAGGAACTACAGTATATGATTATTGATTTGGCACAACGGGGTGGGGTCTTGATACCAAGCAGAGACCTTGAACCGAGGGGAGACGTTTTATTTATTCAGGCCATAGCCTTGTTTCGAAGAAAAAAAGTGCTTTGCTGCAATGTTGTGGCATCTACAGTTTAGGCAATTAAGAAACCTTTGTAAGTGGGCATCAATTATTCACAGATTTTTGCGATTTGCAGCAGTTCTCAGTCGCAAATTCTCATTAATAAGAAGCTGGTGTTTACCATGTTGAGATTTATTATGCAAAAAAAAACTTAATATGTGACCATAACCAAACAAATTGATTGAAATATCAAATCTGCCAAACATATAAGGTTCTTATTCCACAAAATCATACTTCTTCTCGCCAAAAAATAACAAAAAAACACTCCTACCAATTTAAAAAAAAAAGTTTTTCACCTTTTACCTCAGCCACAAGAAATTTTTTTTCAGTGCTTATTAAAGCCAGATTGGTGAGTCGGCCCGGTGACATTGAAGAACTGAGATATGTTTTATTAGTGTCAGTGTTGAAAATGACCTTTCACAACTTTAAAAAAAAAAAAGTGGTTTATCCATCTGCAATAGGGCTTACATCCTACCGATGACATGAGCTCTAATATCATATATGAGCCACTATGATGAGGTTTAAAGGACATCCAGTGCACTGATTTGGGTTGTGTGGAATTTTTTTTTTTTAATCTTAATATGTTAGTCTTTATAGTGGATTTGGGGCTTGCCGTAGCGCAGGGGTCTCCAGCTCCTTCTCTGGGACTGATTCATGCAGTGGGCTACCAGTTTGATACAAACTTCTGATATAAGAAATATTGTCAAATTACCATGAATAATGTTATTATTATCTATTACTATTAATAGTTAATGATAATTATTGTGATTTCTCACAATAATGAGGAAACAGCTAAATATCAATACGAAACGCTTTTATTCAATCCTGACAGGAGTGCTTTTCAAAATATTTTTGATAATGATTGCAAATGGCTCAATGAATCAATTCCCAAAATGATTGAGAGGGATTGCCTAGTGCTGGCGTCGTGTTTCTGAAGAAAATACCAGAAGGTACACCATGCATGTCCGCGGAGCGCCGAATTGATCTATCTGCCCGCGCCTCGATTAAACAGACCAAAATCGGGTTCGACCACCTGCGCAATAGTTTCACCCGGTGGAAAGTTATTTACTGACATCACTCATGAAGTAAGAGAATTAACTTACATGCACAAAACATTGAAGAAAAGACAAGTTATGCAACATCTGCTTGTTGCTTTTAAATGATTGATGCATCGAGCTGACGCGATGGACTGTGACTGTTTGCATATGACGTGCGCATGGGCAGCGGGGGCCCAGAGGGGCACCATTTTCTCTGTACGCAATGGGCTAACCACTGCCTCTGTTGTCTGGTGAACTTCCAGATTCAATTTGATCATGTACGCTGGAATTTGGAAATCAGGACTTTATTTTCTTCCCTGATTGTATATGCCCAACCCACATTTGGATGCCATGTATCGGATATGAAGTGAAACAACTTGATAAGAAGTCCATGTTAAAAGACATTTGAATGACAAGGAAATGGATCAACTTTAAAGTATTGGTTTTTAAAATCTGATTTTTACCCACCCTGACCGCAGCAAAATCCCATCCCCTTACCTGTCAACACTCAGAGCACACAGGCTCAGCACGATAACTCCAACTTTTCTGGATGAAGGGCACCGGCTTGCACAGCACTGAGCCAAAGGGCCAATCTTTCGCCATGAGCTACACATGAGAGAAAAACACACACAGACACACAAAATGTGTTCGCTGTAATAACAATCAATTTAAGATAAGCCTGAAATGAATAGAACATGTGTGAAGACGGCCGATAAGGCGTCGCATTACTCGGCCTTGTAATTACGTGTCGCGGGGCAAATAACTCAGCCTGTAGGTGTTGACTTGGATGTCCACCACAATGTGGACCAGGTCTCCCAAAGCCAGACTTGCAATCAGGACGTCAGCACCACTCCTGTGAATGATCCTCAGCAGTACTGAATTTCCCACAATTCCCAGCACCCCCAAACAAAACCCCAAACAAACACGAAGACGGCTGGAGAGAGATACTAGAATGTATCCCCGAGTAGGGGCACATAGGAAGGAGTCTCGCAGAGATATTGGATCTGTAGTTGTCCATCTCTGAGAGGTGTGCACCGGCGGCTGGCTGGGAATGCTGATCGCCGGCCTCGCCGCTAATGAGAACATTTCCCAGACAAAGAAGCAGAGCGACAGCCCACATTGACTGCGGCTTCTTCAAAAAAAGGGCCCTCGGATGTGCTTGCCAGCGCTGGGTTCGGAACGAGAGTAATTAGCATCAGAGCTGCTGGGAGTTTGGCAGCAAAGTAACTTGATACAGTGATCAAAAGGCAATTATAATTATGAATTGTCCCAGTTTACCTTTTGATCGGAAATGCCGCACGGTTCGGCCGCTCGCAACGTTGCTTTGTGAGCGGCCGCAGTAAATACTGCGGCTCGGGCCGTCGGAAGGTTTTATAGACGACGATGCCGTTGTCGTCATTATTCATCAGTCTGTCAGCGGTGACTGTAATTACCGCCTATGATGCATCACCTTCAATAAAAGGACACCGTTGAAGCGTCCTGTTGTTAAGAGTGAGATCACGTTACGGCTTTTTTGCAGGTGTGCTGTGCTACACTGGTAAAATGACTTAAAACAAAAACGTAAACATCGTTTCTTGGGGCAACAACATCATGGCATCTTACGGAAACACTGTCATCTGGTAAGAGTGGACACCTTCAATCACATCTGATGCAGACATCTGGAAACACAAAATGAGCGAGAGGAGGGTGTGTTCACACTTGACAGGCTCATTTCCTTTGTTTTGTTCCAAGTGTTAACAGCCTCTTTTTTTTCCTTTTTCTTTTTTTTATAGAATTGTTCGCAATCTGCCAAACCGTTGCTAGTTGTGATGTGAATAGAGCAGAATTCACTGCCACCATATATTGCTTGTACCGCAAATATTTGCTCACAAGCCAAGTCAAAACCTAAAAATAATAATAATAATAAATTAAATAATTTGCCTCACTTGCGTCCCAAGGCAAAACTGTATGGCATGAGTCAATCATTTTACATCATAGTTTTTGACCAGCTGAGATGTCATGAAAAGCTTTTAACATACCTGTCAACTTGTACGTTTTCCCCGTATTTTATACGTTTTTTTTTTTTTAATCATTTCAAATCACGTACGGCGTATTACAACTTTTATACAGAAAAAGAAAATTGTGAACCGATCTCACAAAGACCATTTTGGCTCAAATCCAGATCGTCTCAGCTGCTGGTTGCCAACGACAATGCCGTCGTCGATCGCTACTATTGTCACGGCAAACCAGCAAAAGTAATCCACAATCGTATATTTTTTTTCATCGCTGCGTACGGTCGGGTTGATAAAGCATGATGTGCGAATGCGCGGTAAGCCGTTGTACGGGTTTTCGTTGCTTTGTAAGGGGAATCGTAATCATTTAAAAGGGCAGCTATTAGCCGAGGTTGACAGGTATGTTTTAAAATGCTTGCCTTTGTACGGAAGCACCGCGCAGGCTACAGCTCCGACGCAAAATTAAAAAAAAAAAAGCAGGCTGTGCAAGATCGACTCTGTCTTCTTTTGAAGGCGATAATTTAAAAGTCAATTACGTCTGTTTAAAGGTAGACACAAAGATCCATGGAAGACACCGTGCCAAAATCAATGTGTTTTGCTCTTAAATGGGCTTCGTTTACTGCTTCTTTTGTCCACGTCAGGTAATCAACAAGAAATTAGTCGCACATGATTCTTCGGCCCCGTTTCCATGGCGGACAGCCTTCTTGTAAAGCAACAATCCGACACATGAGGCTTAGGACTGCGGTGTTTGCCAGATTTAAAATGTTTCTCCTTGTATTTTAATATTTCAAGTCGCTAACTGCAGCTCGCTGGAATTTTGAGGATCAATAATCCACTCCACTTTACTGCATTGTGTGCTGTACATTCATTTCAAACGATGTATCATTTAATGTCATCATGTAATCAATAAAAAAAAAAAACATTTAAAAAGCCATTTCATATCTTTTGGCCAGTCTTCGAATATGATGTACCAAGAATGATACACTGTGGTTCTCCACCCTCATAATTATTTTGCAACGCTTTTTTTTTTCATACATCTCTTTTATTGGATGGTGGTCCAGATGCGCTGTGGATGCACTCGCCATGAAAAGGCTGCAACAGCTGGACATTGTGTCTGGGCTGTTATACCCTATCGGCGGCCCACCTCCCCAACCACATTGCAAGTATTGAATCGTGCCGTTTATGTCTCTGATTCTTGTGGCTGTCACAAGAGCCCCCCCCCCCACAAACACCAAACCCATACAACGCTATGACGTTCATCTTGTCTTCTTATTAGTTGAAATAGGTTGAAGGTTTCTTTTTCCACACAATGAGCATTTTTTTTGGTTGTTTTTGTGGGGGAAAAAAAAAGACCATTGTCTGAAAGAAAGAAACCTTAAACGTATTTGTGCTCCTCTCTATAGGATCAAAGCTTGCAATTGCTTCCCCCTCAACCTCCCTTATGTCTTTTTCACCTAAGAAAAACATGGGCCAGCGTAAACTGCGACTCGTCACGCCTTTCCGTTACGGCTCCCTCAGTGGGTCATTGTCTATTTATTATTATTATTATTATTATTGTTATTATTTAGGTCTCTTGGACAGCTTGCATTCTTAAGTGACTTTTTTTTTTCTCTGTACTTCTGCAAGTGCAATGATAATACATTTCATTCATTCATTGGATTATGCGGGTATTGTTAACATTTTGACTGTTCCTATACAGTCACTCGATACGATTGGTCCTCAATCATCGGTCAACGGATACAAACCAAAATGTATTTTATCAACACACACACAAACACAACCCTCGTCAAGTGTTTGGCGGTCCAATTGTTGATTGCCAAAAATGTCTGCATGCAACTGGGCGGTAAATGTTCGTCAGCGCCTCCAGACCCGCATGTTTTTAGTTGTCGTTTAGTTTATTTTGTATCGTTACCTTTTAAACTGAGCCTTTATATTGGATGTCATTGGATTGTGCAAGCGTTCTTAATGTTGTGGTGGGCAAGTGCACACACAGAAGGTTGCTGGCTGTACCACGGCAGACAAGCTACAGCGCCCCAGAGGTACAATAGATGCGCAGTGAACAGAAACATTCCATTGTTAATTGCATCCCGTCTCCCTTTTGAAAACTCCAACTTGTACTCGGCCGGCGAGGAATGACCTTGGCAAAGAATGTATTGGCGCGCTTCCATGAAAACAAGCGATTACGGCAGAGGAATTGCTTGAGTTGACTGCACAAGCGTATGAAGAGTGTTCTCAGTTAGGCGGCTGACATACAATGTTATTGCGAGTATTTTTCTATATAGGTCACCGGAGAGCGCCAAGACACTTCACGGCCTATTTAAAAAAAAAAAAAAAAGCGAAAAGAAACAAAGCTGCAAGGAACATTTTCCGGCCTATAAGAGTAATAAAGAAGAATAAAGCAATCCCCTGTGATTCCACATTAAGCCTTTAAAGTGTTTTTATCATTGACCTGAATTGTTCCGCTTAAATCTCTCTTGTTTGTGTTTTAAGTACATTTATGATGTCGGCTGCACGATGGCCCTAAAGAGGCATCCTCCGGCCTCTCTCTCTCTCTCTCTCACCAATAGCTTGTTCACCATTTGAAACGAGTGGAAGGTACCCCCGTCCGTGTGCATGCGCTTGTCTTTGACTCTCATTCTGTCGCAGGTTCAAGCCGTCACACTCAACCGACTCCCAAAACGGCCGCTGTTTTCTGGGTCAACAGTTCGACATGATTTGTTTGCACTGTTCAACATGTTCTAATGAGGCACCAACACACTGTCTTTCTCCGTCCATACATGACAGCATCAAGGAAGGAATTTATGAGAGGCATTAAGCGTGACTGATTGCGTTCGAAAATGATACCAGTTTTACTTAAACGTCGCAAAATCGGGCGCATGTGTCTATCAAAACAGGATGCATGAAAAAGTCTCAAGGACCGATGCCTGGAAATTGAACAGGTTGAAAGATGGACTTTAAAAAAATCTTTCGGCCCAAATGTGTCCTATCAAGCATGTATCCGAGACAGACGCATGATGCGAAATAGCAAAAAAAAATTTTGCCCACCACATTCAATGTGGGAAGAGGACTTACACTAAAGTTGGGGTAAAAGGGGGAAGGGGGGGCACAAAAATAATCCAAACAAACCACACAGTAGATCTACATTATAATTTTGTGAAAACGAAATCTATCAGTTGTAGAAATTACCAAAACATGCCTAAAACTATGACAAAAGCATTTTCATCCAAAAGAATGAAACTAAGATGGCTGCAAAAAAAATAAAATAAAATTTAAAAAAAATAAATAAAAGGACTGTACAACACCCCCCAAAGAAAAAAACAAGAAACCCCCAAACCAATAACATTTGTGACATTCCATCACGGTCGCGCTACTAACGTAGCAGCCATAACTAACGTTGGCTCGTTTACCGTGTTAAAGCTAGCTTGCGTAGTTGTGCTAGCGTTGTTTTTTTGTTGAAGCTGGATATGCATTCTTTGTGACTTTTTATCCTGACTGCGCACTTTCACAAATCGCATGGCATTAAGAATCGCGCTCATGTGACCGGATCCAACTGCGAGTCCTATTAAGGCAAATATCAATTTTAAAGTTAAATTAAATTATAAGCAGCGGAAAGCATGGCGTATCAGAGGCAACACTTGGTTATTCATAATCATCTCAGATTCATGACACTGAAACACTGGTTAATGCTGGACAGAAGTACCTGGACGCTACATAAAATGTAAGTCCTTGACTTCATGTTAACGTCCAGTGGATAGTTGACTTGTAACTGTTGCACGAAGCCAAAGGAAGAGGTAAAACCCACACAGTTAATAATTTGCTGCTGGCTGAAATGAGGTCCGCAGAGGGGTTTTGGTGATGTCAAACTCCAAACGGGGTAACATTTGGAACTCTCAACCCTTCTGTCAGTTCCAGTTCCAGTTCCACAGCCCTAATACATGTTTAAATACCACAACACCCCCCGCAGAATATCACATGCAGCCGCATAAATTAATGTCCCCCCCCCCTCACCCCCACAATGTTTACTGCACATGCAAACACTGACAAGCGACAGAAGCAGCTGGCAGTCATTCATTTTCAATGAAAGCCGCAGCAAGCGTCCCGCCGCAGCCACAGCAGAAGATGTGGGAAGAGATCTTGCGTGTACACAACAGTGTTGCTTTCCGTGTTGACAGTGCAAGGGAACGCGATCACGGCGCTCCTCGCCTTCTCCCTGATCCCTACAACTTATGCCCTGTTTGTTCAGTGACATAAACCAAAATAACTCGGGAGGAGAGTGTCAAAAGCAGAAGGGATGTTTGGAAAGTGATTGGACACACACCTGCGCCGCGATACCATTCAAACAAATACAAAGTACAAAACGTACAAGAACGACTTGAAGAAAATATGCTCTCCCTCAAAAGTATTGGAACGGTGAGATCAATTCCCTTTATTCCTGTGAACTGAATTGATGTCAAAGACATCAAAAGATGAATATGAAATCATCCAGCCTGCTTTATTTGCAGCTATTTACACCTGGACTACATGCTCAACTAACAAGAAAGAACAATTTGTAATGAGACATTTTGATGTTGGCAAAAGCAATGAAACAGATGTATTGTTTTTAATCTTCGATACAGACTTAAAATAGATGAAAGTGAATGAGATTTCTTATTTTGGTGCAAATCCCTCGGTTGCAATAACTGCACCAAGGCTGTGTGAATCGACCAACTTTTGCATTCTTCTTTTGTCATGCATGTCTTGACGGACTTTTAACGATAGCCTTTTGTCATTATTTTGTGATTCCATTCAAGCCACTCTTCAGTCATTAAAATGCATGCTCTATAGGGTTTAATTCTGGAGATTAACTCTGAGTACCACTGACATGAAATGTCATCAAGGGGAATCCTAACGAGGAGCGCTGCCAAAGTCAATTGCCGTCAACTACGATTGATTATTTTTTTTAATGGGAATGGCCGGCGAAAACTCTTGGCCAACTCTCATTTGATCTTTAAGTTGTGAACGTAAGAAAAAAATAAGTATGGCCACCAGATGGCAGCGTTAGTTGAAATCTGGGGATCGACTTGGGCAGTCCAAAACCTTCATTTGTGTTGTGGGTCATTTTCTTGCTGCATCCTGAAGGATTTGCCGATCAATTTGGTCGCATCTTTCTATCACTTTGCAGATGAGGTTTCAGGAAACTTTGAGACTATATTTTGCTGCTTCTGTCATGTGTTACATCAATGAAGATTAGTGAGACAGTCTGAATCGGAGCTGTCAAAGCCCACAATATCCCCACTAAGGTTCACAGATGAGCTTCTAAGTTCGGAATGATGCAAAAATCTTTTTTTTTCCACCAGACTTTAGCCTTTCCAACTCTTATGTAAAGTTTGGGCTCAAAAGTCCCTAAAACATTTGGGAAGAATTGTTTTAGGCTCGTCTCTGCACTTTTTGGAAAACTCTAGTCTGACCTTCCTTTTCTTCTCACAAATAAGTGATTTGCATTTGTGCTTTTGTTCATGACTTTCACTCCTGCCATCTGGAGGTTGTTGCTGATGTCCCGAACAGTTTCTTTTAGGGTCTTTCTTTACACTTCTCAAAAAGTTATGTTGTAAACGGCTGTTGTTATGCTGGTCCATGTCTGAAACGTTTTTCTTCAACTGGTTGACAAATGTTCTCTCGTTGATACAATTGCTTGCTTTTCACCTGTCAACACCTCGCTGGTTTTCATGCTGGTTACACCACTAACTAGTGTGAATACAGTTTTCACAGACAAAACCCAAATCAGAGACTGAGTGTTGACATTCACTGCTATTTGGCGTTTGAATAATCAATGTCTTACGACGCAAGAAAAAAAAAACCTGCCAGCCACATGCTACAATACTCTCAATGGGTGCATTCAAAGAAAAAGTTGTATGACTCTTGTGCCGCATAATCAAATCCAAATGTTTCAGTCAACATGAGAGAAAAGACTGCGGCGATATGGCAATATATTTTTCGTGACAAAAAGAACGAGGGCAGTGTTTATAAGACTGCAGATGGAAAATGTATTCCAGATAATTACCCTGAATGCAGGGAATGAAAAAGGTTGCGACAAAAGGGGTAGTCTTGATAATTATAAGTTGCAGTTGGGGTATGAAAATTCATTTTGGGCAGTAGCCACTGAATTTTTTTTTTTTTTAATTAACGTCTGAGCAATGTTGTTTTGGGTTCCTTTAACTATGATCAGAAATCGTTCATGTTCGGACAATTGTCAATATTATTGTAATTTCTCATTTACTCACACTACCAAAAAAAAAAAAAAATGATAGACAGCATTTGGTAACTTTTTCCTGCAGTGTAAATCCAGCCTACGAATCCAAATGTTGTACTGTAGTGCATTTATTTAGCTGCAGAAAGTGGCCGCAATGCTTTGAGAGGTCGGAGCAGAGGAAGTCCACTCTGTGGTTTTGCTCCTGTCAATTAAAGACCCGCGGCTATTTTGACACAAGGCTCCTGAGTTGAAATTCCTATCTCGACTCTTTAAATTTGTGAGCCCTCCCAATAAAACCTCATTGCTACATTACGCCCCTGTTCTCCACGAGCCACCGAATACGTAGACCTGGAGCTTGCAAGGCGGAGATAGCCCTGCTCATGTTTGATTGTGGTCTCGGCCGACTTAACGGGCATGCTGGATGAGAGATTTATTACCCCTCTGATTGCTCCCACCCAGACAGATTGGGAATGGGTGGAGCAGACCCCCCTATCTCAGCTGCCGCACTTTGCCGTGTCATCACTTTTCAGTGTGCAGGGGCCACTCTCGCCTGCCCCTCTTTTGCCTCTCAGGATGAACACATCTGCCACCTGCTTAATTATTTCTCTCCGTGGCCCAAAAAAAAAAGACACAGAAGATCAAAAGGGAAACGACGCACACGGCCACCATTCCGATTGCGTTTTCAGTGTCACGTCTCATTTATACAGCTCAAAGTGCCTGTGAAGTCTGGAAATGGCAGCAAAAGCCTTTCTCATCTCCCTCACTGTAAAAGCCCGAGTGTGCGTGCATGTCTGTGTGTGTGTGTGTTTGTGTGTGGGCTGCAGCGGTGATAGGGACTCTCATTTCTCCGAGTTGCAACCCAAATAAGAATCTCGCCCGCAGCTCTCTGTCAGCCGCCTCAAAGACAGCAATCTATCAGGAAATAACAGCCAACTCAAATGTAAAAATCAATTCATGAGAAAATAAGGAGACCCGTGGTTGAGGGAAAGTTCATGGGCACGCGTGATCATGTTTCCTTGCATTCTGCCGCTCGGGCGGTGAGTGAGCCAGACAAATGATAGGGCTTATTCTGGCAGGAGAAGAAGCGAGCTTGATCGAAAAGCTGATGTGAAGGCTTGTGGATCTAAAACATGCACCGGAGACACAAGCGTGCCGGCTGCACTTGAGATGAGAGGAAGGTATATTCCATTTACAGGGAGAAAAGAAAGCAGCTCACATTTATTGAGCTATCTCGCAGAGGAGTTTACGCTTGTCTACTGTACGCAGACTGTGGCATACATGGAACAACCGTACCATAATCGCCATCCCCTTTCGCAGTTGACTATCCACACATTCACCTGCTTGCGTTATCTTTCTTGGAACCTGCACATAGTGCAACAAACACTTGGCAAAGCTCTTCGAGCCTACGCACACACCTTCAAGGTGTTGAATTTGGATTATAAAAAGTGGCTTTTTAATTGCTTGTGTATAAATAGCTGATGTCTGTCGAGCTCGAATATTGATCAAGTTTGAAAATAAACAAGCAAGTAAATCTTTTGTTGTATCTCTGAAAACAGGTCTGTGAACATGTCGTTCTGAAATTTTCCAGTAGCACTCCATTATGAATACGTTCCATTCAAATCTGGATCGCAGTGTACGCAAACTGCCTACTTTAAAATGTTTCACTTACAGTGGTGCCTCGAAACTAGATTTCATTCTTTTCATGAGCACGCTCAAAACAGGAAGTTAAAAACACAGCGACGGATGGTATTCTGCATGTTCTGTGCTAGTGTTCGCTCATCCCATTATTTGCTGGCATTAGCCTTAAGCTAGCAGAGTCACGGTTTAAATTCTGTGGTTGTTTAAAAAAAAACATAATTCAGTTACTCTTAATTACGCTCTAACATGCTGGGACGTACGTTTTTGAACGAGTTTCACTTCTGACCATGTCTTGGTTGCCTCCATTTCCTTCAGCTTCAACTTAGCAAATACGTGACAGATAATAGCCATTAGTGTCGTGAATTATAAATAAATGCGACACTAATGTGCAAGAAAACCAGCTGCACCTTCTGTTGGCGAATCTTTACACGGGGAAACTACACTGGGCCAAATTGGTCTCAAAGCATCTGCAACGAATGCTTCGTTACCAAGATATGCATCCGCCATATGAAGCTTAAAAGTAATGTAAATGTCACCACTGGAAGAGGAGGGCAGGAGGGAACAAACAAACAAACAAACAAACATTTACCCCATGTTGTTTTGTTTCTTGAAGGCGCGCAGCCTCTTCCAGACAAAACATCAATAGGACGACATTTTCATCTGTCGGCGTAGGTCAACTTGTGATCAAAATGAAAATCCCCACCCCCAAGGCTACGGTGACAAGGCTCGCTTGTCTCAGATCAATATCAAAAGTACGACTGGAATGTTTCATGAAGAGTCAGACTGGGAAAAGCCGCGGAGCGCTCATGCTTTCATTTCAACTCCAGACCAGTGATTTATCGTTGTATTTACCAGACATTTGATGAAAACATCCCCCTCCCCTCCCCTCCACCACCCCTCTGAGTTAAAAAGTTCGACATGAAGGGCGGCCATGTTTTTCCCCTCCCAAATTGCGTGCGCGTAGGGTTTCTTTTTAAAGCCCGCAATCAAGTACAAGGTCGGGCTGTTTAATGGGGGTAAACGTTTGTTCCCCCTTTCAAAGGTTTGTACAATGTTAATGATCTTAATAGATGATGTTATCCCTCCGGGAAAGTGGCCATCATATTATCCCCGGCAAAGGCGTCTTACAGGACAAGGACGGAGTGCTTAGCACCAAAGGCGTTACCACAAATCACCGCCACTTCACATGTGACAGACCATGATGTGCTCACTGATAAGTGACCGCACATCAAACCGGCTAGTTCGTTAATTCACTGGACATTTCATGGCTTTAAATGGGGAAACAAATATTTCCTGAATGACTTTTGCAGCTTTCGCACGTCATCGCTACATGTGCCTGCGGGTCAAGAGACCTTTTTACCTTTGAGGCATGTTTACATGCGAGAGGTCATGTGTGATAGGAGTGCTTCAGGGTCGGGAGATGTGCACGTGGATAAATGCATGGGAAGTCATGTGTATACAAATGTGACATATACACACATGTACAAATGTGAGACACACACACACACACACACACACACGCACCACAGGATTAGAATGGGAGACAACGCCCCTGTCTATATAATAACCCCAGAGGTGCACCCGAGCAATGAAGATTCCACACTACGCGGCTCAAATGACATATTAAACATGAATGAGCATGAACCACCGCTCTCCATTTTAGAGTTCTGCCTCCCCAATTGTTCTCTTTTAATGATCGTGCATGTGTATAATGGGCTAATAAACACTTGTGTCAATTCCCAGACACCCTTTCCACTCAGTCCCCCCCATGCTCATCACTCACTAGCCAACGACCAGATGTTATATAAAAAAAATAAATATAAAAAAAATCATCATTAAACCTGAAATAGCTCAATGAAAACACATTCTGGGTTGTTTGTCATGTGCCAAGTATGTGAGTGAATAATAATGTGATGTCCTTGTGGCAGCAACGGATGGAGGATGAGTGTTGCTTGTTCCCCACCAAAAAATAAAAAATAAAAATAGTGACATGAAATGGCTTTCTACTTGGTAATACCGTGATGCTTAATCACAGCCATTTAGATGGGAATTTGCACACTCTTGTTGAGCCACCCTCTCGAAGAGACGTGCATGATGACTCAGCATTTCT
>CAAKHF010013249.1:10565-33803 GCA_901007745.1 Hippocampus kuda
GCAGCCATTAATCGCCATCTGTCAACCGAAGCTGGGGCTCCTCAGCTCCGAGGCGTCTCACTCACATCTGAATATTGATCAAGTGAATTACTTGCAACCCCATCAATCAGCAGGCTTTGTGTCATCTTTCATTCTTTTCTTGACCCTGTGATGCCTTTTAGCGTTTTTTTTTTCTACAATGACCTCACTGGTGTATTTAAAGCAGCATGTGATGATGTCATAGAGAACAAGCTTTTGAAGCGTCACTCAGCAGCAATAACTCACTTAGCCGCAGCACCTTTCCATAATAAGTAGGGATGCTTCCTACTGCCTCTCATTACTCTGAGGACCCTCCAGTGCATCCTGCCTGTACTCTAGTCCAACCAGTGAGCACTTATATGGTGGAAAAATAGAGTTTGCCCTTGTAAACACACACACACACACACACACACACAAACACTCTCAAAACATTCCCTTTTAAATAATCATCTTTCCTTAATTCCTTCCTTCCCCTTCATGTGCTTCTGATGAACTCGTTTGAGTCTCACCCAGACTTTGTGCGCAATCTGCTTTGTCCAACCACTTGTACGTTGATAGCTTTTTGTTGTGGGATGTGCAGAGGACGAACTGAGCTTCTGTAAATGGGCCATGCGGAATTAAAAATAATAAATAAATAATTGATGCTATTTCCTTTTCATATTTCTCCCCCTTTTTCTTCCAGACTGTTTTGTTCGCTACTCACTCTGTGTCATATTTGTCTAATGAAGCAGCACGCTGGCATTTTACAATGCCACACTGATGGCGCAGTCATCTGTGAAAGACCTGACTTGCAGTGCACAACTAAACTTGTAATGGTGTTTTTGCTTAATTAACCAACCTTTTAATTACCATCATAGAAGCCACCAGTCATCGACAAGATCCACATGTGTAGGCAAGGCAACATTTTTTGTGAAACAGAAGAGGCATTGGAATTCGTATCTAGTTGTTTTTTTTTAAGACATGACATTTACCGAGATGTATTTTATTCTGCGATTTATTTATCTTTTTTTTTCAAAGGAGGCCGCAACGTTTGCATGCTTTTCAGGCTGACATTTTTCCTGGCATACCTGCACGCATGTTGTTTGGTTCTTTTGTGTCATGTGCAACAAAAATATGAGTATGAAATCAATTTACCTTGACAAAGCATAAGTATGATGAACAGTGTGTAGTCGATTTACCGGTGTTGGTATGTGTTTTCGGCCACAGTTGGAAATATATATTTTTACCTTTTCTTTTGAACTAAAATATCATCCATGTGTAACGGAGTGATACAGAAACTTTCTGAAATTATGAACAGCAGTCAGTGTGGCAGCTGCTTGCCGCCGTCGTATCAGTCAAAGCGTCGAGGAATGCACATTGGTGAGTCGCATCTTGTTGATGATCCAGATGAATTAATTAATATTTCAATTCATTTTTCGGCGGCCCGGTAGTCCAGTGGTCGACTTCACACTGCAGAGGTACCGGGTTCGATTCCAGCTCCGGCCTCCCTGTGTGGAGTTTGCATGTTCTCCCCGGGCTTGCGTGGGTTTTCTCCGGGTGCTCCGGTTTCCTCCCACATTCCAGAAACATGCATGGCAGGCGGATTGAACACTCTAAAATTGTCCCTAGGTGTGAGTGTAAGCATGCATGGTTGTTCGTCTATGTGTGCCCTGCGATTGGCTGGCAACCAATTCAGGGTGTCCCCCGCCTGCTGCCCGAAGACAGCTGGGATAGGCTCCAGCACCCCCCCGCGACCCTAGTGAGGATGAAGCGGTTCGGATGATGAATGAATGAATGAATGAATTCATTTTTCCTCTTACTGCTGTGTTGTGCGCTCAAGTAGTTCCGTTAATTTCTCCGAGCCCACATGGTTTTTTGTGTCATTGTTAAAGTGCCGTATTGTCAATTACCTGTTGAGTTGATGAGCAAATGCTCGTTCATTGCGTGGATAGTTGTCTGGAACTGAATGCGGCTTCCCCCTTGCTCCTGCCTTACTGTGTTGCAGGTAATGTTTCCTTTTTTTTTCTTAATCTAGTTGTTTATGTCATTATATTTCATTTATTCGACTGAAGTATTAGCGCCAACCCGCAGTTCACCCCGGCGGCCATTCGTGTTTGTGTCTCTGATGCGTGTGGTGTGTTCAATGACACTTCATAAATGAGAGTGAATGTGTTCTTTTTTTCTCTTTTGCTGTGTCTAGTTGCAATACAACACAATACATCTTTATTTACATAGCGCTTTCACAACAGTGACCATAAAATGGCAAAATAATATCTCGGGTGGTGGCCCGGTGGTCCAGTGGTTAGCACGTCGACTTCACAGTGCAGAGGTACTGGGTTCGATTCCAGCTCCGGCCTCCCTGTGTGGAGTTTGCATGTTCTCCCCGGGCCTGCGTGGGTTTTCTCCGGGTGCTCCGGTTTCCTCCCACGTTCCAAAAACATGCATGGCAGGCTGATTGAACACTCTAAATTGTCCCTCGGTGTAGGTGTGAGCGTGGATGGTTGTTCGTCTCTGTGTGCCTTGCGATTGGCTGGCAACCGGTTTAGCGTGACCCCCGCCTACTGCCCGAAGACAGCTGGGATAGGCTCCAGCACCCCCCGCGACCCTTGTGAGGATGAAGCGGATCGGAAAATGAATGAATGAATGAATATCTCGGATTACCGGGATTCTTATCATTTCTACCATAACGCTTTAGTGAAGAATACATTTGACAATGAGATGAATCGCGATATATTTTCTTTTCTTCTAAGAGTAGAAACAATATTTTGTGACTCGGCAGAGCTACAAGGAATGCACATTGATAGTTGTCTGGGACTGAATGCGGCTTTGCCATTGCTCCTGCCATACTGCGTCGCAGTGCTCTCATAAAAAAATAAATAAATTTAAAAAAAACATATGTAATCCACCTGAGTGCCAGTGATGTATTGAACCGACAGTGACGTGGAGCTTAAACTGCCACACTCAGTAGTGGCCTGTCACACATGTACAAAATGTTGCATGCAGTAGAGCAAACCCAGAGGATTGTTCAATACTGTTTTTGTTTTTTTTGTTCCATGTTTAAAATGCAGCAAATATTTGTACACGCGTCCATCACCGCTCTCCTCCGGTAAAGCCTTCTCTTTCTTTCCTAAGCATGCTTTTGTTTGTTGTGTAGCCATGTGATAGTCTGACCCAGCTGCAGTTCAGGATGTGTCAGCCAGAATGCTTGATGCTGCACTTCTTTACAAACAGCCTCGGTCGGGCGGCCCTGCAGGTCTGCACGCAGATCGTTGAATAGAGAAGGCCACGGGGGTCAAGCAAAGCCAGAGAGGGCGGGGTTGCGTGAGAGTCTGTCAAACAGAAGGCAAAAAGTCAAATTCGTGGGAATTTTGGTCAACTTTGTCGGTGAAAGAATGTTTTTTTTTATTCTTGTACTGTCAACACACTGAAGAAGTGTACATCTAATCTGCTCCATTTTTCACAACAAAGCAAACAGGAAAGAGACTCTTTATGATGCTGACTTGACTTTCATCCAATCTGAAAGGGACACAAACCTTCACTTCATTCGTCAGCCAACCTTGAGGAAGGTTTTACAAAAACTTGTTTTCAGTGGCGTGCCGCTGCAGGTCAGCGTGTGCCCACCTCCGATATCAGCACTCACAGACACTTTTGTAAAGATGTTTGACTTCTGTCGGCAGTATTGCACAAGCCTTCACTTCATCCTGGTGGAACAAAGCTAACACTCCTTGATGCCCCGCCCTTTGTTCTATGATTAGCACATTGTTGTGTTTGATGGCACTTTTATGTGTGCTTCCATATGGAGCAAACATCTCGGCAAGGTAATGTGGGCTGTGCAACTGATTGCTTTGAAACTGTTCAAACACCGATAGCTTGAGGCGTCAGCTTTCGCCATCATTCTGCTTTTATCAAGACAAACAGGAAGTGGGAAATTGTACCTCATCCATACATCCATCATTTTTCTACAGCGCTTGTCTTTATTTGGGTCGCAGGGGAGGTGGAGCTTATCTCTGCTGACTCTGGGTGACATGGTAGATTGGCGTGTGGAGAAATCCCACAAAGGCAAACTCCAGGAAGGCTGGAGCCAAAGTTTCAACCCAGAACCTCAGAATTGGGAGACAGACATGCTAACTTCAACACTGTTCTGCCCACATGCATTTAAGTCTTCAAATGCACTTTCTTTCATCCATCCATCCATTCTCGGAACCGCTTATCCTCACGAGGGTCACGGGGTGTGCTGGAGCCTATCCCAGCTGTCTTCGGGCAGTAGGCGGGGGACACCCTGAACCGGTTGCCAGCCAATCACAGGGCACACATAGACAAAACAACAATTCACATTCACAGTCACACCTTGGGACAATTTTTAGAGTGGTCCATTACCCGACCATGCACGTTTTTGGAATGTGGAAGAAAGTAGAGTACCCGAAGAAATCCCACGCAGGCACGGGGAGAACATACAAATTCTTCACAGGAAGGCCACAGCCTGGATTCGAATCGATGCATTGTGAGGCGGATGTGCTAACCAGTCGTCCACCGCGCCGCCGCTTTCTTTCAGTCAAGTATTAAAATCTGCCTTCATCTGAAGGCATCAGAGTGGAAGAACGCTTATATATAAAGAAATTTGACGTGACTCGACAGGGCGGGTTTAAATGCTGGACTTTGCTAAATTGCATCAACCGCAGGCATTCATTTGCGTTCTGACCTGCAGTATAAATCCAGCTGCTGTGTCAAGACGTGGAACTATACAGGCTAAGACATAATAAAAATGCCCAATGCTCTGTTTTGTGTATATATTTAGTCAATCAGTCAGTCTATCAATCAAACAAACACCATTTTAATTTAAAAATGCAACTCAAATTGCTTTTCATCATCAAAATAGTACAAATAAACGCATACACTTGCACACAGGATTAAAGAAAGTGATGGAATGTCTATAAATGTTTTTTTCGGGGATTCAGGAAGGTGGTTTGAGAACTGTCCTTTCTATAATTATTGAGGAAACAATTACTATTTGCTGCCTGGCTCCCCTTACTTTAGCGGATTGTAATACCTTTAAGCGCTAGTGGCTGAACACAAAAGGACAGGGATAAATGAGCATTTATTGACAAACTGACTAAGGTTAAAAAAAAAAAAAAAGTGTTAAACACTCTCACTAATGCCTACAACATAAACGGTGGTCCAACAACATTCGAAACTGCTGAAGAGGTTCGACTCATTTGATTACAAGTCAGTCTACCGTCAATGAGATTTCGAACGACTGCATTTATTTCCAAGCTCAAGCGATATTTGTGTCAATATTTGATTCCAGTGAGCATGTGTGATCCGACATAAGAAATTAGCATTATGGGTAAGCGATTCGGTTCAAAAGGTCTCGCCTGTACCAGCTGGCGATCGTGTCTAAAAGGTCACCAGATTAGCAGGGGGTGCACACACACATGCACACGCGAGCACGTATGTACGCACGCACGCACGCATGCACACACACACACACACACACACACACACACACCCACACACACACACACACACACACACACACACCCACACACACACTTAATGTTTTCGGAACACAATAAATTATATCTTGATTCTGATTTTATGACATTTCACCAATGGTCAGGTGGACGCTTCCGGGGGGGGAATCAAATGTTCCTTGTTTTTGGTGTAAGAGAATGGTGCTGAAAGTGGTCCTGGAGCCAGATAGGATGCCAAAAGCTTTTCTTTTATTTTCTATGATGCTCTTTGGACTTGAAAGTGCTACATAATGAGAAAGATGGGGATGGATTTATATTTTAGGAAGGAAGAGGAGTAAGTAAGAGGGATGCCACTGCTCATTTTAATCCTGTACTGTGGGGGAGGCAGGGTGGGGTGGGGGGGGGGGGGGGGGGGGGGGGGGGGGGAAAAAAAAGAGGGGGGGGGGGTGGGGGTGTGGTGGGGGGGGGGGGGGGGGGGGGGGGGGGGGGGGGGTGTGAAGGCAAATCTGTGGGTGTCTGCCATGTGTGAAACGAGAAAGATGTTATTTTGCTCGTCAGATCTTTAAGTTTGTATTTTATGTCCATCGCCTTCCACACAGTATTTCTTTTGGTTGCAGTTTGGTTCCCAGGTCTCAGCCCCGCCAAAGCTACACTTTTATTGGCACACTGTGTCACACTAGCGTCCTTTACACAGCCTGTTAAAAGTGGAAATGTTGCCTTCTGTATAAACGATATTGACACAGAGAGTTGCCAATCATCGGCCTTCAGTAGTCGTATCGGAGCCGCAATAGAGGCGGGATGGCGTCTGTTTGGAAGGCACTGCCCATACAGAGTGTTAAGTTTTGCTCTTCAAATGCAATTTTTTTCCCCCACTGTGCTGTTCCTGTCCAACGAATATTTTATATGTCACAGCAGACTCTGGCGCTGATGTCGCACATTTGATTGTGGGATGCCAAGTCGATGTGTAAAAGCCCACACAGTTGTAGCAATGTCACGCCTTCGCTGGATTGGGTGTAAAAAAAAGCAAAGGCGGCTTGATGCTTGAACTTCTCTTAAGCTGTGATGCAGAAATTTGGCGGAATCTGTTTAAGGATGTACCTGAAGGTTACATCTTGGATGAAACCATGTCCCATTTTGTCTGCATGTCCCTAAAAAAAATGGTCCTTATATTTAATTTAAGTTCCGTTTTGTTATGGTGGAGGGGCAGGGGGGGCTTCAAATTGTTTCCACTTTATTAAGTCAATCTTTTTGCATTCAGCACAAGTTTCTATCAGATTGCTGCAGCGCACAAGCACCAAATATGCTGTCTTTACACTTCTTTGTACCAATCAATATTCGCCCAACAGTGCTTATTATTATCACAGCTGGGAAACTTCCACATCAAAGTGTGTGTATGTGCCCTGATGCAAATTTCAAACTGTGCAGCAATTACCTCAGTGTTCTGTGGTTTGGAATACATGTTTCATGAGAAGCACACTGAGTCTGCCGCTGCTACGTACTTAGATGCCGGTTCCTTTTCTTCCAAGGAAAAAATTCCTGAAATACATTGAATCTCTCTCTCTCTCTCTCTCTCTCTCTCTCTCTCTCTCTCTCTGTGTCTCTCTGTCTGTCTGTCTCCTTCATGCTACTGGGCCAGTTTCTTTCTCGCTTGTCGACTGAACTGTACTTAGTCACAGTCAATAGTTGGGTTTCCATGAAGGTTTTCCAGTGTAGAGGCATAATTTTTCACAATGTCCCGTTTTACGAGATCTCGTAATTCTGGTATAATCTCATGAAATGTTCTAGCGAGACTTTGACAAGGCATGAAATTGTTAAGCAGTAAATGGGTGCGGCCCACGCACTCGCTCAGTCCGCGTGGGGGATTGCACCTGGGGGGCTTCGCTCTCCCCCGCGCTGTACAATGTTCCCCTGCAAGGACCTCGCCGCTTCCCCCGTGGCCGCGAGACTGTGGCCGCTGTGCCCGCCGTTTAACGGGGGCCCCCCCGCTCCCAGTGAGGTTGCCCGGGCGGTAGCCCCCCCCCCCTCAGTCCCCTAGCGGTACTCCGTCGAACCAGCGCTCATCGCTGTGGCTCCTGCAGGTGTAGTCACATGATGTGAAAACACGAAAAATGTGTCTCTATTATCACTTTGTAATACTGTATACTTGTTTAGGCCCGTTGGTGCAGCGGTTAGCGCGTTGACCTCACAGTGCAGGTGTACCGGGTTCAATTCCAGCTCCGGCCTCCATGTGTGGAGCATGTTCTCCCCGTGCCTGCGTGGGTTTTCTCCAGGTACTGCGGTGTCCTCCCACATTCCCAAAACATGCATGGCGGGCTGATTGAACACTTGAAATTGTCCCTTTGTGTGAGTGTGAGCGTGGATGGTTGTTTGTCTATGTGTGCCCTGCGATTTGCTGGCAACCGGTTCAGAGTGTCCCCCACCAACTTCCAAAGACTGCTGGGATCGGCTCCAGCACGCCACACGAACCTTTTGAGGACAAAGCGAATCGGAAAATGGATGGAATATACTTGTTTATCCACACGTCTTAAAAACCACCTCATGAGAGCACAAAGACTTATCTTTCTTTACATTGAGAGTTTTATTTTTAAAGTTTGGTGTTTCCATGAACAGTTTGCTGTTGCACAATTTGCATTTTGCGCATTTCTAAGGGCAATGGAATCCCATTTTATAGTCCTTTGCCTATGGTGGCCTGTACACCACCAGCTCTGACACAAACCTTTGTATCCAAGGCAGAGTCAAAAAGCCCACCCCAAAAAAAGGAAAGTGGAGGAAAGAAAAAAAAACAAACTATGAAATGCCTCAACCTTGTTCATAGTAGCTGTTGCCGAAACAGCCGACCATTGTTTGGTTCCTTTGGTGACTCGTGCCATTCGACTCACAATCTGTTTGGTTTCTAATTTCTTCTGATCAAAGACTTGACTTTTCTTCTGTTCAGATTAATGGCGCAGATGTGCTCTTTTGACACTGAAATATGTGCTGTAGTCTACAAGTAGGCTAGCTATTTTTTTTTTTTTCAGACAACCCGACCATCCACACAGCTGTGAGAAAATGCTTTCCAAAACCCCATGATGGGGTGTTTGTTTCCTAATTTGCCCCTTGAGAAGAGTGTACCATGCTGCTAGGTATTCTCACTATCTTCTCTCTACAACTATTTATGACATCGACTCGATTTATCCTTTTCACCCACAGGTTCCACTGTTTCCACTGAGATGCGTTTGAGGGAAATTGTGAAAAAAGATTCACCATTTGGGGGTTTATCTGGCAGCGCAATCCCACGCACAACAAGATGTTGTGGGGGTTTCAGTTCAGGTCAGCAGTCGCCATTCGCCTTATGCCACCTGAGAGTGACTACATTTGTATGCAGTCAATAACCCTTTCAAAACCCAAACATTGGAACATGCGCAAAACCACAAATATGCTCTTCTTCGTCTTTTTAAAAACCCAGATTAAACCCCTGCATTGCGCCTTTTCTTACCCAAATATTTGGTCATGCAAAGGCAACCAGGTTACCTCCACTGAAAGCGCATAATCGGTTTAGGTTCTGCGCATGCTGAACAACAGGGAAACTTGTTCTTATCAGTCCAGGAAGTCCTGATATTCCCGGTATCCCGCTTCCTCATCACAGCAAGGCAAACTTGAATACATTGATTTTTCCGCATTATATTCACATTATTCTGTGTCTCTGGTGAAAATGACACAATTTGTCTATATCCATCCGTTTTCTAATCCACTTATCCTCATAGACTCCGCGGATCGTGCTGGAGCCTATCCTAGCTGTCTTCGGGCATTAGGTGGGGTACACCCTGAACTGGTTGCCAGCCAATCACAGGGCACATATAGACCAACAACCATCTGCGCTCACACTCACACCTAGGGACAATTAAGAGTGTTCCATTAACCTGCCGCGCATGTTTTTTCGAAATGTGGGAGGCAACTAGAGTACCCAGAGAAAATCCACGCAGGCGCTGGGAGAACATGCAAACTCGACACAAGAAGGTCGGAGCTGGAATCAAACCCTGCACCTCTGCACTGTGAGGCCGACACGCTAACCAGTCGACCACCATGTTGCCCCATTTGTACTGTATATAGACATACACAATTAGATCTGGGTGGTCCAGTGGTTAGTGTGTCAACCTCACAGTGCGGAGATACCGGCCGGGTTCAATTCAGCTCCGGCCTCCCTGTGTGGAATTTGCATGTTCTCCCCAGGCCTGCGTGGATTTTCTCCGGGTACTCCGGTTTCCTCCCACATTCCAAAAACATGTGTGGCAGGTTAATGGAACACTCTTAATTGTCCCTAGATGTGAGTGTGAGTGCGGATGGTTGTTTTTCTCTGTGTGCCCTGCGATTGGGTGTCACCCACCTACTGCCCAAAGACAGCTGGGATGGGCTCCAGCAACCCTCACGACCCTTGTGAGGATAAGCAGATGGGAAAATGGATGGTCTGTATATAAGTCCATACGTCTGGCGCTGAACTCGCCGGAAATGCACTAGCAGAGTCAAACTAAACAACCATGGCAAAACTCACATGCAGCACAGCAGCACACTTTTGGCACGAGGAGGAAAACACCTGTTTTATTTCGGTGGTGAATGACATGAATATGTTTATTGATGGTAGAAAGTACAGAGTGGAAAGAACATTTATTTGCGTCGCCACATTATTCGTGGGTTGCCGTTAAGATCGGCATATTCAAATGTGGGAGCAACTGTCCACTCATCCATGAAAACGGGTTATTCAGAACGTTTCTGAAGTTGTAATTTTGACCTTAACCCCAATATTTACTCCGCGTAAACATAGCCAAGTGTCTTGCTACCTATTGTTAACAAACATTCTGAAATATTTTGGTGGCCAATTTCTCATGATCCCATAAAGTTTGAAGCGGATCGCTAGATATTTTGGAGCTATCAAAAACAAAAAAAAAACAAACAAATCATGCAGATGCCACCGGCACTGACATTCAACACACTGACTTTGAGTCGGCTGTTATCACAGCTGGTTAGTGGTGGTAACCACAGACGGAGTCACAGTGGCCTGTCAGCATCATTTGTGGAAGGTGCGTGCGACGCATCTACGTGCGGCCCTGTCGAAGAAGAAGCAGTTGTGAGGAAAACGAACAATTTGCAGGACAGGATGATGAGAAATGTTTGATCGTGGAAATGATAGACAGGCATAAAGTTTATAAGAGCACAGTTGTTTTTTTTTTTTTTTTTTTTTTAAATTGGTAAAAAAGAGACTACTTGTTGCAGAGGGCAGCGTTTTTATTCAAGCTGCTGTGAACACCGTCTCATTAGTCCTTCCTGGAGGACAAAAAACTGTGTTTTGACAACTCAGGTCTGTACTCATGCAAAACAGTCCCTTTCTTCTTCTTTTGTTTGGTCCTGAAGGAAATCTGAGTGGACGGATTCATGACGCTGACCCCTGACTTCTTTCTTACCCATAATTGGAACTGCTTTTATTTATATGACCGACTCCGTTTCCTGCTTACATAGTTTGATGTTTTGTCACCATGCCCTATTGTCGTTGGGGAGGGACTGTCGTTGGTTGCCCTTGGCAACATAATGCTGCAGATTTTCTTGTCTTGCTTTCTGATTTACATTATGTTGGAGAGTTTGGGAATGCCTCTACATTTGAGAATCATCCTTAACGTAATAACTGCACTCTGCAATGCATTCGATTGACTTTGGAACTTTGACCCCTGTGACAAAGATTCCAGTAATTCTGTAAACAAATCCAGTACTTATTATAGTAACGGATCTGGACAATGCACAATGATACGAGAGGAAATTAGAAGGGTCAATAGCAGATAAAAAGGACCCAAAACACATATGGAAAAAATATGCAGCATTCTAAAATGTATGAAAGGTCATCGCGGGTTGTTTGGTCGGCTCAGAGGACATGAAGTAGACCTAAGTGCTTCTTTGAGTCTGTTGATGAGGCTGATTTTGAACTGGCGTCACAACGGAGCACCGAGGCAACAAAGAATGTGCGGGCTTCAAACATGGAAGGAGCAGCTCAACCTGATTAAAATGTCAACCCAGCCTAAAAAAAAAAATTGCTGTTGGGGCACCATCACCAGTACTGAGATGACCTTCTCACCAATGCATTTGTAAGTCCTCAGTACCACCCAGAGAACAGGATGTAAAAAAAAAAAAAAAAGTGCTCTTCTTTTTTGTTGCCTGTGTGATTCTCAATAGCGCTCACACGTTAGGGTGCGTCTCTAAGATCAACTCCTGATTTGCTGTATTTGCAAAGATTTCTGTGACAACTCTCACACCTCCTTTGTGCATCTCACCAGAAAAAAAAAAAAAATGGAAGAATGGCAAGTGACACTGATGGACAGGCTGCTCGACCCGCGAGACGTGTGACAATCCTTCGTTTGCCTTTATTTGTTATTGCGATCTTCACATATGGCTGCAGTGAGCTGACAGTCGGTATTATTTGGATACAGTAGAATAACACTGAAATGAATGAAAAATGAAAAAGGTGAAATGTTTAATTACTCTCTAATTATTTTTTGTTGTCAGTACCAGTGCTTTAAAACTGGCAATTTAAAAGCAAGGAAAAAAATGGTGACTGGTTCACGAATAGCATGTACTTGTCTCATCTGGTCCGTGACACAAAAAGGTTGGGGACCACTGCTCTAAAGAAGAACTCATTGTTTGCTGTTTTGCCAAAGGCTTGCATCTTCTTTTTCAAAAATATCAGCAGGTTGACATTGTCGGGCTGTAAGACACTCCACAATAATAAGTAGTCATTTGAGCAGGAGGAGATTTATGTTCTAGCTGTAGAATAAATAAGGTTGTAACAGCTTTTTTGCCCGTCGCACTACCTTGTCCGAGAGCCGCGGCTGATTCATTCATTCAGGTTTGTTCCCGTTTGCGATGCCATGGCAACAGCCGCAATGTGTTGACAAGTAGTCGTGTTCCCGTTGTTTTTCACTTGATGTGGCAATAGTCTCGATCTGTGGTGTTCGATCATAGCCTTTGTTGGGTTCATGACATAAATCCCCTAGTGTCAACCGTGATGGCGTGCATGATCGAATGCATGTTTATGAAAAATAACATTCAAACCTGGATTAAAAACAAATAAAAGGTGATTGGGAATTTTGAGTATAAAAATATTTTAATTATATCGATTCCATAGCATAAAATCCATGGAGCCAGATCACGGGGCAGACACACCCATACATGATTCAAAAAGTATATCGTTCCACTCCTAGAACAGAGATGAAAGTGGACTTTCCTGAAAATATAGATATTAATTTAACTGATTACCAGGTTTGTCGACTTTTCTAATGTAGTCGTCCTTTTCCTGTTCCTAACACTCGCGTGTATTGCTCGTATGTCAGCTTGCCTCTCTACCTGTTTGAACATTGCGCTGGGGCGGTACCTGGCCGATCACGCATGAATTAGTTGACACAAAACGCTCCTCAAATACTCGACATTCAATGATTAATCTGCCTTTTGTGTGCACACGTGCACCCTTTGTGGCTTCCGTTCTCGCCGAAATTTTGAAATCTCCGAGATATGGCGAGGCCATGAGAATGCGAGGAGAGGGGTGTTACTGTTACCAGTGTTGGTGCCTCAACATGGCTACGCTCGTGAAAGCAAAACAACGAACTCAAACGAGTGTTCGTTCAACGTTGTCAACTAATATCTGGATTAATTTTAGGCGATTTTTCCTCAATTTTCCGGAGGAATTTTCATTAAATTTTGAAAATCCGGAATTCCGGGAAAATCCGGAGGACTTTCATCACTGTAGTATGGAGTCATGAGAGTCTCTCAATGAACGAACCTCACTGTTTGCATCAACCATTTAGTGTATATTATCTCAATGCAGTGAATCGTGATGTACAAAGTGAGGGTTACATTTCACAGTGAATTTTGTCGGAAAATGACACGGAGAAATACATGTATTCAAGTTAGTTGGGGTTAACTTGTGGCAAAGTAAGATGGCGGCTGTTGACTTCACTTCTCACGATGGCAAGTAAGCGGCATTGCATTATAAATCCGTGGATGTTGCTCATAGTGGTCCAAGGAAGGCTCTGGGAGTTTGTGTGAATCCTCAGACACATGAAAAATTAGAGAGAACATTGATGGCGAGCCTGTTAGCTAATCTCAGTTCTGGTTTTACCTTCAATAGAGTATTTGTTCCCCAGTCCCTCAATGTTAGCTATGTCTGTTGAGTGTATTTGTTCATTAAACTGAGACAAATGCATGGACATGGTGACAAGTGTTGACAGAATGCGTCATTCTCGCCCATTCTTTACAACGCGCTCACACCTCCTGCTGTGACACCAGTCAAGGTCGGGCCGGTAATGGTGCTCGCAGTCTAACATATCATCACACAGCCCAGAGGCATGTTGCTCTTCTTTTCTCGTGACCAACAGTCTTTTTTCTATTTAGAATCAATGTCGAGTTGGACCACCGGGAGCAAAAAATGTCTTGAACATGGCTGCATGGTGTACTGATTGTTTGCATCAGGCATTTACTTGCATTTCATCATAGACTGAGTGTTAAGAGATACTCTCACATCAGTCTTAATCTGTTGCTTGAGTTGAGACATACTTTGTAAATAAATCATCGTGAACTTTGCAATCGAAAGGCTCTTAGATGATAAGCTTGGATCTGTTCAGTGTTGAGACATGACAAGGTTTGGAAACAAACCAGATGGTGTGTGCGGATCCCACAAACAAAGACTCAACAAAATAAATCAACAGAAATATTTATAGAAAAATGAAGGACTGACAAAGTAGAAACAGAAATCGCTGGCGACAAAGTAAATTTGACACCTTAAAAGACAAAAAAACGAAATGGCAAATGGCCAAAGATACGAAACTTAAATCAGACAAGAATAATTGGAAACCCAAAATAGTTACAAAAGAAGGTACTACCGGAAAATAAGCAATTATGAGCGTGTAGTCGAAAAAATATCACTTGACCATAAACGGCAAACAAGGTCAATAATCCAACAGAGACTTGGCTAGTTGGCAGTCCTTAAAACAAGGTCAATAATCCAACAGAGACTTGGCTAGTTGGCTAGTTGGCAGTCCTTAAAAACATGGCTAGGCTTGATTGGGAAACGCGGAACAGGTGTGCCTGCTGGAGGGAAACGCCCTTCACTCCAGCTGGAGCTGAAACACAAGCAAAACAGACAGAACGTGACAACCCAAGTGTGCTTGCACACAAATATGACAAGGTCATGCCGCAGTGAAGATATGAACCGCTTGGATGACAAAGGTAATCCCTTTATTGAATTTTTATATATTAACTACCGGTACATACCTGATCTGACCTCTATCTTGATCCGGCCGGGTTGTACAGGTGTGATTACACACTCAAAGGCAACTTTAGGTACATTGGTACAGTCTGATTTACATATATATAACACACATACACTCACTCTCACACACACTGTACTGTATTTGTTTTGTGCAAGTAAGAAGGACTGACTATGTCAGAGAGGTATTTCACAATATGCACATTCTTGTCGCGTCGCAGTAGTATGGAATTGTTATTTAGATGTTTTTGATACTACTCAATATGATGCAGTCAAGTCCTACATGTCTGTAAACTTCAACAGAAATGATGCAGCTCTTGCATTTGATCTTAGATTTTGCTGGTTTATCCGATGGTGCGAAATGGATAGTAAGCATATGACACCCAGTTCACCCTTTCCTTACCCACAGTTATTATTTTAACTTGATGCACATTGATGCTATCTTTGCTTATGACTTAATCAATAACCAAAATGACCGCATTCTCCCAAAAGACCAATACCGTTGAGCGGTAATGGAAATCCTCCGCTATATAAGCACTGCTTTCCCCCAAAGTAATTTGCATTGATTTGTGCAGCTACTTTGGCAAATTGAGGTATTTGTGTTGCTCCCTGGGTGCAAAGTAGCTGAACTGATGTCAATAGAATTTTGTGGTAAGCCTACAGTTCAATAAATACTTAAATAAAACTAAATTCAACACTAGGATTTTCTGTCTTCATTCATTTGACCATGTAAGCAAAGGGGAGCAGGTTCCTGAATTTCATATGGTAATAATTACCGGTAGTGTGGGAGGAACTACCCATAAATATTCATGAGTATGGTTGTTCATGCATACATTCATTTGTTACAGAGAATGCCATACAAAACGTAAGGTTGATCTTTCAAAATGGTGGCAGAAGTTAGTCATGAATAAGCAGTTGTATTCCGTATTGTACCGTATTTTCCGCACTATAAGGCACACCAAAAAGCATTCAATTTTCACAAAAGCCGACAGTGCACCTTATAAACCGATGTGCTTTATATATGGATTAATATTCCTTTTCTTGGACGTAGTCTTTTAAATGTTCTGTAAAGCGCTTTGTTATGCGTTTTACAGAACACAATGATTGTGAAAGTGCTAAAGCTAAAGCTATATTGTTTTGAATCGTATTCCCTTGTGTATCTCCATCTCATGGATGCATAATGCAACCGCAGCCACTATTGTGGTTCCTATTCTAGGCGCGGTGCGCCCTACATATGAAAACCGTTTTAAAATTGGCCATTCATTGAAGGTTCGCCTTATGCTCCGAAGCACCTCATAGTGAGGAAAATACGGTAATTGAATATAAACCCAGTCGGGCTCTGAGGTCTGCAGACTCGGTTCAATTACTGGAGTCCAGAGTTGAAAGCCAACATGACAAAGCAGCATTTAGCGGTTATGCTGCACACAAATTGAATAAGCTGACAACTGAAGTGAAGTCAGCCCCAAGTGTAAAGTCTTTTGAATCCAGTTTAAAACTATGCTTCCCCCCCCCCCCGAAAACTATGAAAACAATCTTGTCAAGCATTTTAAATATCATTTTTCCAACATCTTGTTCTTGAACTGTATATTAGTTATTTCAGTAAGCTCCTTTTTATTTCTATAGAACTTATTTTTTCTTTCTTTTGCGTTTAAATGGCTTAAAATCTTTTGTTTGTAAATGCGATTAAATGCTCTTCCTTCGAACCTATGCGAAGCTCAGTGAGTTAGTTACCTTATGTATTACATATGCAATATAAATAAAGCTACCTTGCCATACCTTAAGATAAGAAAACCTTTAAGATTTAGTTGAACATCAGGCATCCCCTTTTTTTTCTCGCACTTGCCCTCATTAGGATCATGGGTGAGCCAGATTTTATGTCAACTGACTTTGGGGTGAGAGGTTGGGTGCACTCTGGCAAGGTCACCAGTCAATTACAGGGCACATATAGATAAAATCATTTATGTATGGGTGCTTTAGTCTTCAATTAAAGGGACACTTGAGTGGTCTGATTTGTGCCGATCATTGTTTAATTTTTGACAGGTTGAAGTGGACAAGAGTAGGAATGTGCAAGAGGAATTTTGGTGCCGATTGGTCCTAGTTGTCAGACATTTAGCGACGCTATCGCTCAGTGGTGTCAAACTCAAGGCCTGGGGGCTAGATCTTGCCCAACACGTCATTTTATGTGGCCGGCGAAAGTAAATGATCTGTGTCAACTTGCATGAAAATCTGTACTGAAATGTCTAATTGTCATGTGCAATCATCAACGTTGAGATTTTGCAATAATTTTGTTACCCTGTTTTGTCATTTTGCAATAATTTTGTTACCCTGTTTAGAGTCATGAGAGCAATAATTGACCGAACTATTATAGTTGGCATGACTGATTTCAAAAAAACTAGTAATCAATCAATTTGTTGTGGACAAGTAATAATACGATGAGATGAATAAACATTTATTTGCTTGCACTGTCATCCTCCAAAGGCGGACGTAAGGAAAGACCCCTGCTGTAGTTTGTGGATGTTATCTCCTGCTACAACCTGTGGTTAACCACACTGCAGCTGTCAAGGCAGCAATTAAGCATTCGTCCGCTAAACAGAAGAATTCAGCCGAGCAAAATTGGTTTCTTACCATCCAGACATGGGGCTCCGTGATGTGGATGCCTGCTGCCACTCATGCAGTCGAGGAGCGTCACGCCCACCACCAGTCAGGCAGCTGAATAGCTTCGCCATTGCCCTCTTATCGGATCTCTCTTTTACGGACAGCCACAGGTCCACAGGAGCCCGCCATTCATGTAGCTGTAGCAGGGCGACCTTTAAGTCTGTCTTGTCAGAGGTGTAGCCCGACATCGCGGTGCAAGTAAGACGTTTGAGTGCGGATATGCAGCTGCGCAACCAGCCCCGGAGGTCGGCTTGGCGAAAGTTCAAAATGTAGCTTTGAAAAATCCAGCACGTTTGCACGCAACCCTCATGAGGATATATGGTGCAGAAAATGGAAGGATGAATGGACAGACTTTGAAAAAAGGAGGCCACCTGCAGCCAAATCTGGCCGCGTTCGACGCATCATTTTCAGATTAGTGGGGCTGGTGCACCCTCTGGAGTGGATTGGGAAAAAAAGGTAGTCAGGCCAATGTTTATTGATTATAATCTAATCTATATTTTGATCTACGAACACTGAAGTTTATGAAAAGCCTCCCAGAATGCATTGCATTTGCAAATCTTGGTTATCTACCAAAGATAATAAACACACACATAAACTACTGATTTCCTCATTCTCCTTTAACTCAGCCAGGAGAAGGCTAATCGTTGTGATATATTTTCAGAGGTTCAAGAGAGCCTAAGTAGAGATGTTCGCATACATTTCGAGGCCGACTGGTTCTTGTTATTTTTCGCATTTACAATGATTTTGAACGGATAAATAGTCTCCGGTGCCAACAGTGGCTCCCAGCAAGACATGGAGTGAGGGAAGTGGGGGCGTGGCTCTATTATTCGTTTTTGATGGCCGTTCTGGAAGTTGTTAATTATTTACTGATTTCTCCAAAACAAATTGATAAAGTTGAAAATGCAAGCTAATATAATTTTCCTGATTAAAAAAAAAAACCCTTTGGTGAAAAACTGATGCTAACATGCATTTTTTTGTAATGTGGGAAGAAGCCTGAGCACTCAGAGAAAACTCTCAAGAGAAAGGCAATATCATCCCCCACGATGTCCTTCAGTTAAACTCTCAGCCCGTGTTTTACAATTGGCTCCTGTTTTGTGCTGCATTACTAGAGAGGTGTTCAATATAAAATTCTATTTTATATTGAGTTGTTGTTCAGACAACACTGTGGAGTGTCGCTGAAAATGTTTTTCTGCAGCCAGTAATTAAAGATTGCGCATGCTGACTCCACACAAAAGCGATGCACCACAAGTGATGAAGGTATAACATCGTGGAAGGCGGGAGAATCCCAGCACAACTATCTTTGAGAACAACTATTCTAGACACTATAGAATGTTCTAGAATATATTATTAATAAGCCAGTAAAAAAGCGAACCAGATACATAGAATACATCATGTGATCCTCTACACTTCATATGTTGACATCTTGCATGGCAGTGGTTTGCAGACCGGATTTCTGCATGTCTTTTGAGGGATAGACCATCAAACACATTTTCCTAGAAGGTTCCACTTCTTTGCCTTTGTGGTGACAATCACATCTGACTCCTATCCTTCCCAGAATGATTCAAGACTAGCCAAATCAACTGCACATAAATGGCTCATTGTTGAAGCTGTCCACCTACTGAATTCTACATTCATTGCATGTATGAATTAATCTTTCATGCTGTCAAACTGCCTGGTGAGTTTATTTGTGACCAATGTTCCCTCTAATTTTCTATGCGGCTCAGCATTCACACAAAATCTATTCCTTGAATTCCTTGGACCACGGTGAGCAACATCACACTTGCACACGGCGGCCAAATCAGTATCAAACCTGTCTGAAAATCTGAGATTAGAACATGTTACATGATGTAGATATGCAACAACAAAAGTCAAATATTGAAATGGAGAATTTGTAATAATTAAGGATTTCTGCCACATTTATCTTGTGAACCAGCCCGAATTGATTTTACCTTTTGACGTGTTCTATGGCTAAACCAATCAACAGGGCTTGCGGGAATGTCTCGATGACAACACAAAAGTGCAGACACAATGCCGTTGGTCGCTCTGTTGTTGTTGTTGTTGTTTTTTTTTTTAAACTTGTGCCTTACTCATCATCCTTTACCCACACACTGACACAAGTTTCTACACTCAACTTTTGTAAAAAAAAAAAAAAAAAAACGTACAGGGGCTTGGGGGCTCTTACTATGTATGACTGAGCCAGCCAGTGTGATCATTTGCATCTCGTTCATTAACCATCCCCACCCAGTCCTCAAATAGGCCACGCTCAGCTTTTTAGCGCAGAGCAATTTCCCGGAGTCTTCACGGAGACTTCAGAGTTGTCTACCGCTGACGAAGCTTCTGTGAGAGAAGCGAAACGTCCTTTTTGTTTTTTGTTTTTTACCCACAGGTACAGATGACGACTGATGGAACCCTTTCTACGATCTCGTTCATTGGTGACAAAGGCAGCTCGGGCTGCCAGAACTCGTGTGAATTGCACGACACATGACCTTCGACACGTCAAATATAAGTTGCAGTGATATGCATTGAATGTGCAGAGACATGAGTCAGCATCAAGGCTCCCTCCCCCAACTGGTTATGAGGAGACGAGTAGATGAAGTGAACGCAGGACAACCCCCGCGTTTGCTAATACGTTTAGCTTCAGGAGAGAGAAATGTTCGTACCCGGATAAAACCCACTCAGCTAAGGGGAGGACATGCAAATTCCACAGTAAGGCCTGGCATTGAACCCTGGATTTCTTCACAGTGAGGCAGATGTGCTAACCGGCCGACTACCATGCTGCTGCTCTTGGAACGGCGTCAGGCAAAATGAAGTCCTTATGAGTGCTGCATTGTCATCTTCATCCCTCCATCCATTTTCAACACCACTTATCCTAAGCAGCTCACGGAGGGTTACTGGAGCCCAGCTGACTTTGGGCGGAAGGTGGACTAACCCATGAACTGGTCGGCAGTGAGAGTTGCAGGGCACAGAGAGAGAGACATACCATATTTTCCGCACGATAAGGCCCACCTAAAAGCATTCAATTTTCCCAAAAGCCGACAGTGCGCCCCATAATCCGATGCATCTTATACATGGTGTTCCAGTCTGTTTACCTTCCCAATTGAATTGTTTCCCTGTTAGTGTTCCTATGCTGGCTGCAGCGGTTGTGAAGGCTCAGTATAAATAAAGCTGTATTGTATGGTATTGTATTCCTGTAGTGTACCACCATCTAGTGGATGCATAGCGCAACCACAGCCACTATTGTAGCTCCTATGCGCCTTATAATGCAGTGCGCCGTATATATGAAAACAGTTTTAAAATAAGCCATTCATTGAAGGTGTGCCTTATAATCCGAAGCGCCTTATAGTATATATATACAGAAAATACGGTACAACTATTCACATCCACGTCGTCACTGAATGGGAACAGATCTTATGCTGCCCACACAAGTCAGGTGAGTGTACCACTACACCATCGGTCACTTTGCCATCTTCAACTTGCAATATGATAGGTGAGGACTTTAATCAGTGGCAGCCTTGTACTGGGTGAGTGCAGGAAACTGTGCAAAAGTGCAGTGTTGTTTTTTTTGTCATCATCTTGTTTGAAATCTTGTTTGTTAATCAAGAGCAATTTCTGTGCACACCCTGCATCTGATTGCCTTATTATTGTGTTTATCTGTTCCTCAACCTCCTATGTGATTTTGTTGGCACACACTAAAACACACAACTTGTATTTTGTAGAGGCTAAAACAGTCATTTATGTTGGAGCAACTGAAGATATAATTTATTGACATTTGTGGCACGGCCCAGTGGTCGACCGGTTAGCGCAGGGGTCGGGAACCTATGGCTCCAGAGCCAGGTGTGGCTCTTTTGATGATTGCATCTGGCTCGCAGATAAAACAAAATATTCTCACTTGTTTAATTCATCCATTGATTTTTCACTGCTCATGTCCTATTCAGGGCTGCAGTTGGCGGCTCGAGCAGTTTTAATTGGACGATATTGGCCTACGTAGGCTGTTGCTGTGGAAACGGGTAAATCAGCCCGCTCAGTCATTAGCTCAAGGCTAATCCTTCCATATATATAAGATGGCAAAAAGAAAAGAAGATGATGAATATGGTACACTTCAGGATGAATGGACCGAAGGATTCGCCTTTGTGGAAAGAACAGGTTCTGCGGTGGCAAATTTGTGATAATGAATTGTAAACCAGGCACAGCTGTGCCCATAAAAGCCAAGTTAACTGATTGTGGCAGAGTCACAGTGGCAGCAAAGCTTGTCACTTTAATCATGGTTATACAAATTAGTAAATGTCAGCCGATTCCCCACCGTACAATCTTCACAATTAGAAGTGTAGTGGGATGATAGTGTCCAAAATAATACTTGCTGTAACCCACCAATCTTGTTAAGTGTCAACCCTTTTTCCACCTCCTTCATGAAATCATTGGCTGGCACCACAAAAAAAAAAAAATGCTCCACAAAGCTGGAGACACAACATGGGTTACACTTCCTTCTTCTGATTTATCACGCCATGTGTGCGGTTGATAAATTGCAGGGTTTAAAGGCAAGCTTGAGGCCGACACCTTTTATAGAGGCCTTAGAATGACATAAATTGTGAGAGACGCTCTGGTCTTTTTGTTCTTCCGAATTGCAGAGATTGAGGACGCGGTGTGAGCAAGCCGCTGACAGGTTAAGAACATTGAAGAGACGCTGTCATTACAGGACAAATAGATCACAGTGGATGGCTTTCTGAACAGAGTGAAACTGTAAAGATGATGACCTTTTGGTAAATTTAAAAGTTAGCGCTGCTGTGCCCATTTCTCCAATCTTGTTTATAGAGTTGTCATTATTTATTTTATCAACATAGTACATCCAGCCATCATTTTTAACAGCGCTTATTCTCTTGATGGACTCATAGAGGTGTCAAAGTTAATCGATTAATCAACAATTAATTAGCAAATTCATTGACCATTATTTTAATAATTGAGTAATAATTCAAAGCCATTGTTGAACTTAACAGGTACAACTGGGCATACAGGGCGTTTGCACCTAACTTGAATCCTTGCCTGTTGTCGCGACATCCCTCTTTTACATTCATTCATTCATTCATCTTCCGAACCGCTTCATCCTCACTAGGGTCGCGGGGGTGCTGGAGCCTATCCCAGCTGTCTTCGGGCAGTAGGCGGGGGACACCCTGAATTGGTTGCCAGCCAATCGCAGGGCACACAGAGACAAACAACCATGCACGCCCGCACTCACACCTAGGGACAATTTAGAGTGTTCAATCCGCCTGCCATGCATGTTTTTGGAATGTGGGAGGAAACCGGAGCACCCGGAGAAAACCCACGCAAGCCTGGGGAGAACATGCAAACTCCACACAGGGAGGCCGGAGCTGGAATTGAACCCGGTACCTCTGCACTGTGAAGTCGACGTGCTAACCACTGGACTACCGGGCCGCCCCCCTCTTTTACATTAAAATCTTAAATTAAATTAAAATCTCTTGACTGGTACTCATAAGAGGGAGCACATAACTCCTACTCTGGCATCCCTTCACTGGCTCCCCATACATTTTAGAGTTATTTTCAAGATCCTCTTATTTGTTTTCAAATCTCTAAATGATCTCGCGCCACCTTACCTCTCTGAGCTCATCCGCCCCTACACACCTGCGCCTCAGGTCTGCGGACCAGACATTATTAGAAGTACCAAGAACTAAACTGAGGCTCAGAGGGGATCGAGCCTTTTCTGTTGCTGGTCCCTCTCTCTGGAATGACCTCCCACTGAACATTCGGCAAGCCTCCTCGCTGCCCATCTTCAAAACCCTCCTCAAAACTCACTTGTATTCTTTGGCATTCGACTCAGCATGA
>CAAKHF010013251.1:5454-16544 GCA_901007745.1 Hippocampus kuda
CCCCACCTGCCTTAAAGGCCTTATGACTCATGCATGAATGGAACAAGGACTGTAACCACTTTGTTACTTTGTGCTGTACAGAATGACACACAGAGTGACACTGTCTAAATACAAATGCTAATAATAGTGCTATCTACCATTTAGTGTTCAGCTATGAGCAGTTAACACTTACTATCCGCACCTGCTCGTATGAAGTATTGATTGGTTTTAATAAACTAACGTTTGCATCACAAGCCCCTGTCTATTAAAGCCCTTGAGGTTGTTTTTGTTTTAGGAGGCAAAAAAAACATTTCAGCGAACAAAATTGCTAGCTGCTGTGGGTTTTGGCCTGTCTGGGATGCTTGCATGTTCGCTGTGATAAAACCATAAATCAGGCAAAATGGTTTGAACTAGCTGTTAGAACAAGTCGAAATTCCATTTTCCCTTTTTAGTGGTGTGTTTATGTTAACTAGCTTGCCAAGTCATTATTTGGGCCAGATAGATTACCTGCCTCTTAGTAGTGCAGCGGTAAAACTAAAAATAAAGCAAACTGGTCTGTATTAGCTCATCTTCAAAATGTTCCCTTTCCCTTTATTGTTGTGCTTCTTTTTGATACACAGACAATTGTTTTTGCAGCCTCATGTAGCTAATTTACTTGTAAACTGCTGTGGTTGCTTTTCGGGTAAATCAGGATGCTACTAGCTTGATTGTTAGTCAGATAAAACTAAACTAAATCAGGCTAACTGGTTTTTGGTAGATGTTATAATGCATTTAAATCCTACCTTGTCATTGTCTTGTTTTTGTGTTTTGGTTAAAAAAAAAAGAGATTCAGTTGACTAAATTTCTAGCTGCTACACTGGCCATTGTGGATGCTAACTAACTGGCATGTTAGCCAAGGTTCAGGTAAGTTGGGGTTCAGGTGTGACTACATATAGACTTGTTTACTTTCTTCGACATGTGTTTCTTGCTCAACCCGTCATGGAATGTGAATGCATGCGAACAGCAGGTATATTATGTCATAATTTCTAACTGCCAGTATTGTGGTAATCCGTGTGTTATGAGTACGGGATTTGTGATTGACGCTGGCGCGCACGTTGAAGCGCATGTGCCTCCTCTCCACTTACTGCACTGCGGCCGCAATGCACCCAAATGCATCGCTCTCTCTTTCTATCTCTCTCGGATCCATCTGCTTCCCGCTGCTGGGAATATGGATGTTTTTCCATGGGAATACAAAGGAGCAGAAAGGGAAAGTCGTTTGTTTTGCCTGCTCAGCCTGCTGCGTGTATCTGTTTGTAATTTTATCTTACACTGCTGCTGTGCCTTAAGATCTGGACATTGCAGTTTTATACTCTACTTTCTCCGCTGTGTTGCACTTCCGTCAGTTTCCTCCTGCGTAACATTGTCTTTCCTTACAGAAAGCCATATCTTAAACTTTTAGTCAGCCTTAACGAAAGAGCCTGAGAACAGCATCATGGAGACTGTGGAGTGTAAATCAACTCCACAGTCTCCTCCTCCCTTATGTTGATCAGCTTTGCTCCCTTACATCAGAACAAGTCAGCAGCTGCCTCCGGGAAGGCTTGTGATGAGTCTCATTCTCTACGCATGCAGAGTGATGTGCGCAACTCTGTGTAAACCCGATCCTACGGTCTTGTCATCTGAGTGTATATCCAGTGTTATATGGATCCGCGACAGGTTTTGCATCACGGCTCCTCACTGCCTCACGTTGTGCTGTGACAGCGATGAACGAACGACTGAAAGTGGTCCTCTGTGGCTCTCCGCACCTTTACAATTAACTCTGCTGCCATTGACGAGCTTCGGTGTAATCTGTTGTCTTTAAAACGTACTGTCCCATGCCCTTTGGTCTGGCTTAAGTATCACTGAATGAATTCCAAGAAGCGCTAAGCAGGAATCGCTTTTCCAGTATCCAAGCATCGTTTGAAAGCAACGGAATTCTATCGCAAACAGAAGCTACCTTTCGTCAGTCATAAGTCCTTTGCGGCTGTTACATGGCTGCGTTATCCCCCAATTGAGAAACTTCATGTTGCCTAAACTGACTAAGACTGAGGCCAACGTTCGGAAAAAATGGAGAGTCTCGAATATAATGCTGTAGCATCTAGCGCGAAGGCGCAACATACAAGTGAATGTTAGCTTACCCTGTTTGCTGTTTCAGATTTGTAGTGGTATACTCCACAGTCTCTACATGCCCTAGGTTGCTGAATGTTGCAGTTTATCTGCTCCGGCCTGTGCCCTCAGTCTCTTCCCGCGATAACATGTCTCTGTACCATCAGCCACAAAAATCTTTCCTGACTCGGTGGTTTACCCGCTAGGCTTTGTTGTGATACACTTTCCCAGTTGCAATTTGTACTGCGGTGGATATTTACTGGAAATGCAGTCAGACAGAGCACGATTTGCAAGAGCATCGACCGAAAAAGAGAACAGGATGAAAAATAGATAGGATAGGAGAAATGATAACATTACCTTGGAGTTGGCTTTCATCTATCCAAACATGCCTTGGGATACGAGTGACGCAACTTTTGTCTGTTGACAATTGTTTTAAAAAGCCTTCAAGTTGTTTACTGACACTTCCAGTTGAAGTTTACTTTCCACCGAAATGTATAACAAATAGAAATACGTCTTGTATCTTTAAAGCAAACACATTACTGTCCTTCGGGAAAGTCTGCTCACTTAATCCTAACAAACCATGAAAAACACCGTGCAAACAAATGGCATCGAGGCGCTGTGTCAGAAGTGGAGGAACAGACGTAGGCAGAATATTTAACAATATTCACGTGCATATATTCTTTATCGTGTACAACAAAGCACACGTTACTTCAGCTTCCCTTTTAACCATCTCCATTTATGTCTGTGTGCTACACCACGCGGAGAAATGGACATGAACAGTAGCGGTCACCACACTTAGTGTATGTGTGGTTTTGTGCATGCGGCCACATCATGGGCTCGGCTTATATGGAATTACACTTCAGCTCTTAAGGGGTTTTCGAGAGGACATGGGTGGCTGACATTGACAACAATGAACCCACGTGAGAAAGAAAAGGTGACTTGAGGATAAGGTCGCAAGAAAGTAAGCGGGCTCAGGAACAACAGCAGCATGTCAGGGCATTTGATCTGAGCCGCCAAGTGAATGTAACAGACAAAACACTAAGCCGTTGATGTTAAAAAAAAAGATGTATATTTATATTTATAAACTGACCATTTTGCTTTTTGAAAGTTCAAGGCCAGGGACAAGTGAGGACGATGGACGTCTCCTGTGTCTCACAGACCCGCACCAGATTTGTAAGGCTGAAAATACACAAGGTGGTCTATTTTAGTGAGTGATAATAACTCGTGCGCTGACCAGATTACCTGGGATGCAGGATAAACTGCCCGTTAACGTCACTCAGTGTCGGAATTTCCTGACTTTCTGCTTTTTTTCACTTGACCAAAGATGTTTTACTAGTTTCAAATACAGTATTTATATTTGTTTTGCTCATCATCATTCGTTGGAGACTAAATTGTCCATGAGTGTGTATGTTTGCTTTTCAATGGATACGCTCCAGTTGACTGGCGACCAGTTTGTGGTGTAGCCACACCTACTAAGCCGGGATAGACTTTTGTCATTGCTAAGGGGACAAATCACGAACGAAACTTCCCACAAAGTCGAACACCCCCGAAATAATTGAAGATTGAACCTCTGGGTAATTGATTGACAGCGTGTCTCAGGTTTTTGTCCGTAGTGTTTTATGTTCAGTTCAATGTGTGTACTATCGACATGTCTGGAAAGGAGAGAGGCTATTATGTAACCCACTGCAGTCTGTGAGGTCACAGAAATGCGCCTTTATGAAATATTAATGACCAACCGGAGTGCTTCATGAATCTTAAATGGCGAGACGTGAGAGCGCGGGGAGGCGTCGAGAAGTGTGGACTGAGTGAAAGAAAGAGGAATCGGGAACAGATTATTTTTGACACAGCACCACTTAGCTTGATTGTTTCTATTCTTTTGTTTTAAATAGGTAAATAGGTTTATTTTAAATAGGTTATTCACCATGATGCTAATTGGAGTTGTGATTAGCTTGACTCCTATGCATGTTGGTCTCATCGTGTGTCGTATGATGCAACACCAAAGACAGGCTCCAAAAAAAAATGTAAGCATTTCACTATTGCTTTAATTGTATATCAGGATGGACTTGCTACCAGTCTCATTTTGGGTAGAAATTGGTATACACTCCTAGCAACCAGACAGACGCTTACACCGTCAGTGTCCTTGCAAAAGAAACACAAGTGTCGCAATGTTGTTATGTATTTCATCAAACAATTTCTATATTTTATGACGTTCTTGTCAGCACAGTGCTGTTGCCTGTGGACTATTACAATAAGATTTTGGTGGCAAAGGTAGAGTTTCACTTCACGACACTTTTAAGACTAGCGGCAATCGGAATAGCGGACGCTAGTGAAGCTAGCGACTACCCGTGTTTGTTGTGTTCTGTTCAGAGGAACAGGTGGATTATACTTGTATGAATTCCGCTGGGTCTTTGTGTGAAAGAGGCTGGAAAAATGTCAATACATTAAAAAACAAAAACAACAAATACTGGAATGGATCAGATAATGTCAACAGAGTGTCATTGCACTATCTAATGGCTTCCCGCTTCCACATGACCCCAAGTCAGCATCATTCATCTCTTGATTTGATCTCCACATTGCAAATTGGTTCCTGCGTGTACAAGCCACGCATTTGTCGTCTGGCAATTCTTTGAGACGCCCGATCACAGTGGCACGCTTTTGATCTTTGCCCAAGTCCATCAGACTGTCTCGGAGGGGGTAAACACATCATGTGCGCCCGGCAATTATTCGCCCCCCACGCCCTCAAAAAAGAAACTGATTTCTTTAACAAATGGCCTCTTTTCATCGAGCGAGAATACACACGCCTGTGTGTGGTCGAGAGCGTGTGCCTTTCACATCAATACAGGGGATTTTTAACCACCCTGTTTTTATTTTTCTGGTACGCCAAAAATGTTCTTGGATCAGTGTGGCCCCTTTGGGTCCTTAATGGAGACAGATATGAATTAGAATAATAAATATATAAAATTAAAGGGAGGGAGTGGGCTACAACATTTTTAATATGTATTTTTTCAAAATCAGGCCAGTTTGACCCGCATTGTGACGGAAGGGGTTTTCATCAAATATTGTGTGCAACTACAAGTAATTGATTTTTTTTTTTTTAAGATTTAAAAACAAACAAACATTCTGTCGTCCTTTTACCCAAAGGGAGATGAAACACATTTCCACATTTTATGTGTATACAATTGGGGGTGAAATACAGTGACAAATGTGAATGAAAACTCTTCCTTGTCCATCTTGCCTTCAGATTCATCAGTCAATCGATGGGGATTTCACGAGGAGCTCCGCCCACTGCCTGCCCACCCACCTCCACCTGCGACCTCCCCTCCAACCCCACCCACTCCCTCCAGCCCTCCATACACAAAATGACTCTGGAATTCACTGAATGGTTTTCTATATGGATTTTTACCCCCTGTAATAGACAAAAACAAAAGTAAGGCGAGAGCGGGAGACGACCTCGATGACCCATAAGCCATAAACGCGTGACACACACACACACACACACATACACACACACACACACGCGCACACACATGCACTCCAGCCATGCACAGATCACATACATACAAAAGAAAATTGCACAAACTTTGAATGTTAAGCGCTCTTTTTGTGAAAATTCAGTTGCTTCCTATTTTTGTTGAGGGGATTTTCAGCAAATTGTGGTCAAGCCGATTTTGTCAGGGTATTTTACCTTTCGGTGAAAACCACCAAGCGGTGAGGAAAGTTTTAGGAATGCCACACTGCCCTGACATTTTTATATGAATTTCCTTGGACGCACTCCAAGGTGCATCCAATAGAGATTCATTTTAAATAGATGACTGCAGCCTTTGTAATCACAGCACTTTAAGAGTTTTCTTTGTCAGGTTTTCATCTAATAGCTGTAAGGAGATTATTAACAAGGATTGTCAGTTTAAAAGTGAGTTGGAGTGGGACCTTTTTCGGATCAGGATTTGTCCAGCCACCACCCCGAAGCTTGCATGCCCCCACCCGACATGCCTCCCCAGAGCACGGGCCCTGACGCCATGCAGGTGGGATCACTGGTGGCCGGCGCGGAGACCCAAAGTCCCACGGACGAAGGCAAGGGCGGAGACACGGATGGATCGGCGGGAGCGGCGAGCCGCCCCGGCACTGGCGGCGGCGGCGGCGGCGAGGAGTTGGCAAGCGAGGGGTCCATCGAGGGCATCCCCCTGAAGAGATGGGTGATGCACGGCGCCGTCATGTTCGGCCGGGAGTTCTGCTATGCCATGGAGACGGCACTTGTGACGCCCGTGCTGCTGCAAATTGGTGAGAACCCAAACAACCATCACATTGCTCATAACTGTTCGGCCTTTGTTTGTTTAACATAAGCAGCCTGAAATCATTGTCGTTTCCGCCGTTGGGAAAAAAAACAAACAGTTGGAAAAGCTCATTGCCAGTGTCACTGACTAAACATGATGTAAATTAGCACTTGAATCCGAATGCCCCCCCCCCCCAAAAAAAAAAGAGCAGTTCAATGTTTTTGATGTAATTCTTGAACAAACCACAACAAAACAGTACCGATTTTTTTTTTTTTTCCATCTCCGATAATCACAACCCTTCACAGGCAGTGCAGCAACAACAACGAAAAAAAAAACCTCCTTGAGGCCGACTAACACAGCATTGGGCAATTGTTGGCAGAACATTGTTTGGAAACATGTCAGCGGGATTCTTGCAAGGTTAGCACGATGAGACGATCACAAAATCTCGTTCGACCAGTTTAAGTTATGTTCGAGGTGTGCGGTCGGGAAGCTCCGGCTCCCAGGGCGTCGGTGCGTGTAGTTTGGTTGAGGAGCCCCCGATGATACAACTCGGGTGAAACATGAAAAAGTCTCCCCTTACACGGTCATGTGTGCGCCCGCCGCCCTTGAGAAGAACAACTGAAATGAACAAAGCGCGTGCCTCTTTCATGTCCCTCTCGGAATCCAAATTGTTTTTGTCAAAACAAGCAACGGGATCAATGCTGTCTGTCAAGTTCCATTTTGGTGAGCCGACATCTGCAAATGATGAAGTTACTTGAAAGTTTATTGTGATCCAGTGCTCATTTCAAGTCACTGCTGCCAGACCGCAACATCCATGAGCCAGAACATGCCATGTTGTTGGAACATGCAACAAAGCAAAGTGTTTGCGTGGCTGTTTGGACTGTTTCTCGGGGGCTTCTCGCTCGCAAGAAAGATTTTTGCAATGACCCTGATTTCTGCTTAGATTGGTCAGAAAGTGTCACCTGATCTCTCTGATCTTTATTGAAGTCACAAGAGTGGACAGACGCAAGTGTTCTTCAACCGCACTTTGTTTTTTGTTTTTTTTTCCAGCCACGCAATTTATGATGTTTTCACGACACACAGTATAAACAGTCATATAGTTCACGGTGGGGAAACGCGTGTGAACCCCTGGTTTGAAAGTGAATCTGAGCCAAAGCGCAGTCCCTTCCAAAAGTATCGGAACGGCGAGCTCAATTCCCGTGCTTGTTTTTACTGCAGGTGTTTGCCGTTCAGATCCAAAGATCAATATTCAAAAAAAAAAAAAACAAACATGTTGATGCTGAGAGAAGCAGAGAATGAAACAAACCAAAAATGAAAGAGGCCGCATTGTCAAGGCCGGGAACAGCATTTCAAATGAAAAATGCAACCAACGGGTCACAGGCCTGATGACGTTATTCCAAGCAAGGGTTATGCCTCCAAATATAAAATGGTAATCACTTGCAGTGGGTGGCTTCAAACAATAAGTGCTCTGTTTTGGTGTGAATACCATGGAGTAAAGGCTGGACTTTTGAACCGTTATATTCATCTTTTGATGAAAATCACGGTTCAAAAGTCCGGCATTTATTCCATTCATCAAAAGATGAATATATCAGTGTACCACAAAAACAAAGGAACTGACTCTGTTGTTCCAATACATTTGGAAGAGACTGTAAGTAATATTTCTACTCTTTCGGAAAAATAAAAGCGAGTTCTGCATAAAGGAAAAGCTCCCGAATACCTTGCTGTGTATTTTATATGCAAATAATACTGCCTGGTGGCAAGCCCCGTTGTCCTGCGTGCCAGGTAGCCTCCGAATGATCTCGTCATGTTAGCTGGGAGGATAATCTTCTCCGATGACCTTGTGGACGGAGCACCGTGCTTGGCGGTGGGGGACAGGGGGGGCTTTACGTAAATGACTTTCTCCATGTCACCCAGCCACTTATCGCCTTAATCTGACTCTGTCACTCACCGGAGGGAGACTGGCCCTTTTGAAGAGGGTAGGAAAGGGAAGCGAAATAAGACGCGGGTTGCGCCGTAGTCAGCGTCTTTCGCAGCTCTGGAGCGACTCACCAGTCTGCTCGGCTATTTTAAAACCACCTCCTCCTATTTATAGCGCTTACATAATCGCCGTGCCAACTTTCTGTGATTACTCTGACAATTATTCACGCGCCCTTCAAGGGTTTGGGAGTCTTACCAAGCGTGGCGACCCGGCCAGCAACGCTGGCACGCGGGTACCCAAAGAGCATCCCGCGGGTGCACGTTTGCCATTGAAGGCAAACTCGCCCGTGCGTTTGTATGCGTACACGTGATTTAAGGCAGGTACAGTTATGTGCTCACAATTATTGGAGGCCATGTGAGGAATGCTGAACTGTTGTGTACATGTACATCTAGAGGTGGAACACATCCACTCGTCATTCGCTTCGTAGGGAATGAACAAAACATCCAAAACAAATGCAAAATGCCGACTAGCCTCTCAGGTGATTCTGATGGACCTATAAACACCAGAGGAAGCAGATGCTTACCTTGAAATGGGACTGTTTTCAATCAGTTGTCCTTCGAGAATGCATTTACAGTCACGTTACGAGTGAGCGATAGGGACCAGAGTTGAGTCATCTACGTCCAGCAAGTCATTTCGATCACTTCGGCATGCTTCCCAGCGACTTTACTATCTAGTCAGGGCTTTGGCACTTTATCGTGTCAGGTTAGGGCATTACAAAGTTGACACAAAAAAAGTTCGTGATAATAAACCCAAATTTGGTGCTGAACAGTCGCAACAAAATGCCCTTGGGTTCTGTCTAGGAACACGTCCAAATGAAGAAGTCTGGTCGTCTTTTTTTTTTTTCCCCCCCCTCCCGCATAAAGTGCAGACTTAATTTGTGCACAAACACACATGCATGAGTGCTTTATGTGCTAACAATCCAGAGCCGGAGAGCTGTAATGGCTGGCCCCGGGGCTTTTGTGCATTTTTTAAAAAGCATACAAAACCATCTGTTCAGTCTCACTGATGCTTTTTGGCATAGGATAGGATGGCTGGATGGCTAAAATGATGCCTGGATCGATCCTTGAATGAATGACCGAATAGATACATTAGTCACCAAGTGCGTCATTGTCTTATTTTGAAGACCGATTCACATGAGGGAGTGGAGAATAGTGTCTCCAATGATCTCAGGTTTTAGATGTTGTTCGGACGTGGACAAATTTTGAGTCAACAGCTGAGCCTATTTGACTTCATCATTTTTATTTTTTTATTTTATTTGCTTGCCCAAACAGCAGCACCAAAACACGTGACCGTCGTCTCAAGTTCATTCTTGGTCTAACTCGTGTTACTTTCAGTTCAACTCAATGAAAATCGACTAGTCACTTGTATTCTGAAGTTTGCCAAGAAAGTTGCCTGCCATCCATTTGTTTTCACGAAGATCGCAGGGCGTGCTGGAGCCTATCCCAGCTGTTTTCACCATTTCATCTAAATAGGGCTAACACTGCCAGAAAACAAAAAAAAAATCGCATTCTTTAATAACAACTTAATGACAAATATCTAAACTGAGCCAACTACTTTTACTTAACAGTGATCTGCAGGTAATGGATGCTATCAAGTCTACAAGATGGTCGAAAATGACCACATATGTCTAAATGAAGCTCCTAAACTCACTTCAACAGTTCCTTGGCATCTAGATTCCACCAAATAGTTCCAAAGTCATCCAAAAGCATCAGAAACAAACAAACAAAAAAACTTATTAACTTGAAATGAGTTCTTTTCATTGTATGTGTGAATGCAAGGTTCATACCAAAAAACTACTTTTGGAGAAAAAAACTCTTAATAGGTCAATTTGGGCTGAAATATACACATTTAGGACTTTCCAATTTGCAGATGACTTTTCCTGCCCGATTACTCAGTTCGCCGTTACATCAAGTCTGTGGCCTCCGATTGGCTTTATTGACATTTGCAGCGGTGGCGTGCGATGGTGGAAACTTCCCCGTGCGTGATAATTCGACACCAGCAGGGCGACCCGCTGTCAATCACATGTGCTCCTTCGGTCGTGTGACTGCCGAGCGGCGTCTTGTTCCTGCCGAATAAACAGCATTTGTCGTCGCGACACGCCCTCCGTTTCACAGTCGCTAACATGCATGAATTTTTCACTGTGGGGAGCTTTTCCGCAGCCTGTCTCACGAGAAGCGCGCACACGTGCATGTGTTTAAGTACGGGGATCGGATCGCTTACTGTATTCACTTGCGAATTAGAAGTTGCGTGATTGAGCAGTCGGAGGATGTAGGGTGACAACACGGATACGGGCCGGCGTGTATTCCAAAATGCCAGGACGTGTGGGTATGAAGTTAACACCCGACACTCACTCCTCTCGCCCTGTTGTGTTGAAAGCCGTTGTCCCCCCTCCAACGTATTTTTGGACGTCACACTAGACGCTGGCGCTGACTCATCTGATTTTTTTGTTGTGGTGTCATCACTACTGCGTTTTGGCATTGCAATTCAGATCATGTGAAAAACCAAATAAGCATTTTGAAGACAGTGCAGGGAACAAAGCTAGAATATCTTTTGGACCCAAAGTAGAAGAACACACAGCCCAAAACACGAGTGAGCCTCATTCAGGGTCTTCTAAAAAGAAGGGCTTGACTGTTTGTGCGCGCTCTGCCACTTTGTTTAGCTTCCTCGTCCTGAAGTTACTTGAGCAACTTGACGGAACAGAAAGCAGAGGTTTTCAGTGTAGTAAGCTTTTTTTTGGGGCG
>CAAKHF010013251.1:37237-49588 GCA_901007745.1 Hippocampus kuda
GATATTGAATGCAGAAAATGAGTCTCGCGGTTCACCGCGAGCCCCGAAAGACTGCGGGGAATCGCATGTCCAAGTTGCTGGACGCCGAGGAGGAGGATGAATTCTACAAGACCACTTACGGAGGCTTCAACGATGTAAGGCAGGGGTCACCAACGTGGTGCCCGCGGGCACCAGGTAGCCCGTGAGGACCACACCAATAGCCCGCCAGTCCTAGGATTGTGATTTGCTAGTAGAAATTATGATTTAAAAATGCAAACACTGGCAGAATTGTGAGACATCTTTAAGATGATCAGAGCTTGAAAATTTAAATAAATCATTAAGTATTAAAAATAACACATTCTCATATTATTAAATGTAATTTGTGCAGATGTTATTTCAGACGTGTATCAATTTGGTAGCCCTTCACACAATCAGTATACATAAAGTAGCTCTCACTCTCAAAAAGGTTGGTGACCCGTGATGTAAGGTCTAATCCCCGGGTGCCAAACTCATGCATATTTCAGGACTCATTGAACTTTCAATCACGACCCCTGAGGATATTTGGTGTACCTGCTGTTGGTTGGGATGGGAGCAAACATTGAGGACAAGGGCCTACTTTACTGTCTTTTCACATCTGTACTGTGTTACTTTTGATTTTTTTCGTTTTCGTACAAGGAATCAGGAGACGACGAGTACCACGAAGATCACTCGGACACAGAGGACGAGGTGGACAGTGATTTTGACATTGATGAGGGAGACGAGCCGGACAGCGCCCAGGAGGATGACGCGCCTCGGAGGAAGAGTCGAGTTGTTACTAAAGCGTATAAGGTGGATCTAGGATTTTCAAACATTTTACAAAAAAATGTATGCATCCAAGCACTACCATTATGACAATAAAAAACTGCTATGTAGTAGGCCTAACTTCATCAAAAACTAGACTGATGTTTAAAAGAAAAAAAAAGTCATCTGTTGGATTCTGGGCCCGGCTCCACCAAGAGATGGGTTATGCTCGCGACAATGTTCTAATGGGCATAGCAGTTTATTCTTCAATATCCATGTTTATTTGCCTTTATTGGACAACACTCAGTGATGAAGTATTTTGTCTTTTTTTTTTTTTTTTGTACTCATACTTCGTGCCGTCTATTTGTGCGTTCCGTACAGGAACCCGTCAAGTTGGCCAAGCCCAAGCCCAAACCCAAAAGACCATCAGAGGAAACAAAGAAGACAGAGAAGAAACCCAAAGCTGAGCTCAAGCGGAGAATTCCACAAGAATTTCAGGACTATGGTGGTACGGCCAGGCCTGTTGCGATAATTACTATATCGACTTATCACTCGATGAGAAAGAAAAACGGACACAATCGTTTTATTTCCAGACTGGATAAATGGTCGTTTGCATGCGTGCTTGTTTAAAACGTCATCAACATTCCCTGCCCGCTGCTTTGTTGCCGCCTCTGTCAGTCAGCCTCCTCGCAGCTGTGTGAAGTTGTCGCGCACGCATGCATGCGCACAAGCACAGACATACACGAGCACGAACATGAATGCGCTTGATATTGATGTAATGCAAGGATTTTTGTTCGAACATCATCTTTATATCAGTGGCATTAAAAAAAAGTATGTTGTTTATCGCGGTACTTTCTGGTCAAATATTTAGCCTTGAAAAATGTGTTGTCGTGACAGTCTTCGATACGGCGTTGACACAACCTCCCACCATCACCTCCTTTACACTTTTTTGCACATCGACAAAATTAATATTTGTGATAACTCAGAGCTTTGGAAAACCTCCTTGCAAAACGTTTTGAACTCCTCAAACAGCTTTTTGTCTCTCTTGTAGGGCGCAAGTCAGTGCGGCAGTCCACCAGCGAGCACACCCGCAAGACTAACCTGCGACTGCAGGAGCGGCAGGATGCCCCTCGGCGCCGCCGGGGGGCACACCGTGACCGGCCTCTCACCCAAGATGAGCTGCTGGCTGAGGCCAAGATCACTGCCGAGCTCAACATTCGTTCACTGGGTACCAACTTTCTTTGTTTAATAATTCAGGAGCTATGTTGAAGTGAGAAGAGGAGTTTAAGTTATAGTCAGCCGTGGGTAATAGCAAAGTAGTGATTTGCTGTCATCTTGTGCTAGATTTAAGCATTTAACTTTTTATTTATTTATTTGTTTATTTTTTGCATGGGTGGTTTCAAATTACTCACTGTTTCCAGACGTCTGTGAGAATGTTTTTGTCAAAATACAGCATTGTTGAAATTTGCCTGTTTTGAGGGTTTGGTCCTCAGGGTACATTAATCTCTGGTATCACATGCATACGCATTCATTGAAAGGGTGTTACACATACTCACTCTTAATTTGGATTTGGAATTAGTGTTGGATATTAGCCACTTGATTGGCCATTTACGACATTTGATTGTTCATGTAGAAAATTACGAGCGCCTGGAAGCAGACAAGAAGAAGCAAGTCCACAAGAAGCGCCGCTTCGAGGGCCCCACCATCCGCTACCACTCTGTCCTGATGCCCCTCGTCTCGCCGTCACTTCTCAAAGAGGAGAACGTAGATGTCGAAGGGTATGTTTGCAACGCTGACCTGTATGAACTTTTTTTTTTTGTAATCTGCTCACCGGAAGCAATTTTGCTTGGAATGCTTTGAGTGCTTAATCCCTTTTTATATCATCATATAACAAAAAAAAAAAACCAAAAAACAGTAATATGACTGCTTATGTAATTTGACTGCGGTAATTTTTCATTTGTAGGAATTTGTATTTGGGAGTATTGGGTTGCACATCTGCTGCGTACCTCGCCTGAAATGGTCCTTAAAGCTGAAAAGTATTTTTCTGAAAAGTTTAATACAATTGACCTGTACTTATGCTGGGATTCTTTCTCCTACCAAAAGAGGAAGTGGTACATGCACTGCACTTTGAGAATCCCTGCTCTTTATTGTGAGGCAGACGTGCTAACCACTTGGCCCACCGTGCTGCCTAGTTTGATTACATTCTTCATAAAATGAGTATGAAACAATGACTGCTTTTTTTTATCTCAAGGTTGGACCAAGATGTCGCTCCAACGGTGCCGCCCAACCCCGCCACGCCGTCTCAGCAGCCTACCGGCGGCCTCTGCTCACGCACCTACATGACGTTCAGCGACGACGACACGTTCGAATGTGCGTTCCCTCGAAGCGCACAGGCAAGTCCACAGGTACCCGTGCAGGAAATCTGCCCCGTCACCCACAAGACGGCAATGTACCGGGACCCGGTCACCGACATCCCCTACGCAAACGCGAGGGCCTTCCGCATCATCCGTGAGGCCTACCGTAAGTATGTGGCCATTCACGGCTTCCCCAACGCGTCGGGTGGGATGACGGGACGCGGCGCGGCCTCGAGAGGCACACGCCACAGGATGGCAGCCAAGCAGAGCGCAATCGCCACATAAATGGGATTCTTCTTCTTTTATCATAGCAACAATACAGCTATAAAAACTGCAGAATGGACAGGGGCTTCATTCTGGAGATGAATTTATGGAACTACAGCTCGAAATTGAGTGGATTAACTAATGATTTTGAACTCTCCCATTCTCTCCCCTTTTTTTTGGGGGGGGAGCGGGTTATTTTAGTAAAGTACCCTTTTGTACTATGAAAATATGACCTTTTTACAAGAAATAAAATGAACTTTAGTTTTTACACAACTCTGTACATTCACAGGTGGGAGTAATTATGCAATGATAAATGTCGCATTGAAAAGCAAGTCATTGTAAATTTAGTGGGGGGGGGCGTCCCCATATTGTCATATTGTCTGATGTTTTGGATGAAGCTATTCATACGTGCACATCCACAAATGTGGCGGTACATGCTTTTCATTAGACTGATGGTGCTACTTTTTACCCCAATCAAATCATGTTGCAACAACATTTTTAACATTTGCTACAAGGTTGCCCTACAACTGAATTGCGTGCACTCCCATTACAGTAATCGGGACAGAGGCCTGCTGCTAATAGCAAAAATCCTTGAAGATAGTCCCAAATCACTGCTGTCGTATTAGACAGGCTTGTCTTATGGAAGCTCCTTCACTGATTTCAACATAGTTCCTTGGCACCAAGATCATACTAAAGCACTACTTTTCTATTAGACAGGGTTTTGGGGCCATTTTGTGGCAACTTTGGACATTAGTGATAGCTCAATACCCAACTCTCAAATAGAAAGTGCTTTCAGCTGTCACCAAGGACATGACACAACAGGAAATAAAACATTAACAATACAAACCTAGCAATCCAACAAAATCTTCTCTGTTCCGATATGTTTTGTTGTTTGAATAGCTCCTTTTTCATCGATACCCGCTTCAAAGACTCCTTTCCCCAGTTAATCAGAGATGTCAGCATGCAAGTCGTCAGTCACGTCTGCTGCATGCAACGTTTGAAAGTAAACAACTGCGGCTTCCGCCGGTATGTACCATGCACACATTCCGAAAGGGTGCTTCAATTCTGTGATGCCAATTTGATCGTCTTCATTTTACTTTTCAAACACCGACTCCTCTCCACATCTCCTGCAGGCCCCTTCTTGATGATGCTCCTCAGCTCCTCCAGCCAGGCATCCAGCTATACCACCCCAGACAGTAAGCTAGTAGATGGGTTTTTCCATGAATATGTAGAAAATGCATGCCCAGTTTTGTATTAATTGGTGAAACTGGTGTCTGGGCCTTTAAAATAACACCCCCCCCCCAAAAAAAAAACCCTGATTAAGTGAATTGAGGAGCTTCATTGAGACCAGGGGTGCCCAAACTTTTTGGACCTTAGATCGACTTTTCGTTCAACCAACCTCCTGAGATCGCCCCTTACCGCGCACACGCACGCACACACACACGCACGTGTGCGTGTGCGCCATGATGAGAAGCCAAACACAGAAGCAAGCGATGCAGTTTTGCAGCCTGTTGACTATCGTAGCTCACACGTACCTTTTTTAAAGTGCTTCCCTCAGCCCTCTAGATTCCTATTCTTTGCCCGTGCCCTCGGTGAATTGTACACGAAGCAAACTGAATGAGAATGACGACGATCAACGATATAGTGCAACAGCTCTGATCACAAGCTGCAATTGCAGAATGCTGAGCACTAACAACTTCCGCTGACGTAGGTCACGCGCCACCGTAGGTTAAAGATTTACCCGCTTTATTTTATTTTTCAAATATTTTTTGGGGAAAATGAGACTGATAGGATGATTAGGGTGCAGTGTACATTAACACAAAAAATATATTACTAACATGTACAAAGACACACAAATGTTTTGTTTTTTTTTTTTTCTCTCCTCTACACCTTTCGGATCTAATTGGGACGAGTCCTTGATCTACCGGTCGATCAGGATCGACGTAATGGGCACCCCTGATTTAGACTAAAGTAGTGCTTTGTCACCATCTTGGAACATCTCCAGGTATAGGCAACTATTAGGCTCGTTTAGCATGGTGTCAATTACTTTGAGATTTCTGCTATTCCCAGCAGTGCTCAGCACCTCTGAATGAATTCTGGATTGTGCACCTTTATCTGGATTCTCACCCCAAAAAAGGTATTTTCTTATTTTCTGTCTGACGAAGAAAATGTGATTAAAATGGATTATTTTGATGTTACGGAGCCAAACATGTCAATGTTCTGTCAGTCTGGTGCTCGCTTGTCATGATGCAAGGGAAGCATTTGAAGGTGAGCTCATCTTCCCCTTAGATGATGGTGATGATGATGGTGATTATGAAGCACATGTCGTCACGGTGACAGAACAGAAAGAAATGCTGCCCCCAGCTTGGCTAATTGATTCGTGTGTTGTGACAGTGCAGCGCCAGTGCAATTATCATCATCATCTAACTGCGTGGTGCCGCAACATCAATTAGGTAAATGGAAAACATCACAAACCACAAACACTTTTTTGTGGACAAATGCCTTTTAGGCTCTTCCGTGATGAGTGGATTGATCTGACTGTCCCGGTCGGTGTTGACCAACTTTTTGCATTCAATGGACTTTGATTTGAAATCTGTTGGTGTTGGCTTAATGTTGTGTGGATGCAACAAAGCTGGTCAACAGAAAAGTTTGATTTTGAGATGCTTTATGTGTCCCTAAATGCATTTTTGATGTTGATTAAAAAAAAAAAAAAAGTTTTTGCAGCACATCAGGTTTCATTGCTGGTTTTTAAGTTTGACCCATAGAAGTATGCGCAATGTGGATTTTACCATAGCTTATCATTTATAACTGTGACATTCCAGAAAAAATAAATCCAGCACTCACTGAACCAAATCCTTACTTGTAATATATTGCTATATTCATAGTAACCTGATGTGCTCGACAAAAAAAAGAAGGTATCTTAGGAATCCGTGCAAAAAAAAAAACAGCAAAAGTTTACTTGCATCGGATTAAAAAAAAAAAAAAGTACAAATATGTTGACCGGTGTTTTCATTTGGGTCTTAAGTGACTTGACTTCAGCATAGTCAGTACAGTTAATAAAGGATTTATGATGACACCAGTTTGGATCAAATTACTCCAAGTGATCTCAATGGGAAACATTGTGTGTAATATTTTTTTTTCTTACTAACAGGTCACGTGCCTCTTCCGTATTTTGCCTGTATTGTTTTCCAGTCACAATCACATCATTTAATTCTATTAAATTTCACCTCCAACCACAACACTCAGCTTTTGCCCAACCGAGTAAACACTTGGCAGAATGGCGTTATCCCTCTCGTTCCAGTGTGGCAGTTGCCATGGCGACGAAGTGTAGGTGGTGTACTGTGCTGTACTCTCTTCCCTTGTACACCCCCCAGCCCACCCACCCCTCCCTTACAATCCGTCTAACCCACGTCGGTCTCTAGTCATTAAATGCCCGATGTTGCCTTCGTGGACCTATAGTTAGACTAATGCATGTGAACTGATGAGAATGTCTACAAAATATGTCAACTGACAGCCATTTTAATTCACTTCAAGGTTGTTTGTATGTTCAATTCAGTCATGAGCGAATGCAGTCTCTCGCGTCATGTCTCAGCCGGTCTTCAAGATTTTCTTTTTTTCTTTCTACTGGACCCTCCAACCCCCAACTATGCATGCATGGACTATTTTTTTTTTCCTTGTTGTTCCAGGCAAGCTATTTTATCAGTTTCCATGGAGATGCGTGTGATTAAAGGCTTGCGGTTGATTTAAGCAGCAAAAAAAAAAATAATGCAAATAACATGGACTAAAAGGCAGCGTTGATGTATTTGATGTTTGAAGATTTATTGGTGTGTGTGTTAAAAGTTGATGAAAGTAGTGGGCCGTGCTGTCCACACAGCGCGCCCTTCCACTTCTAAAAATACACCCTTGCCCATCATCCAAGCTCTTGTTCTTGTTCATTTTTTATTTTTTGCAGAAAAGTGATTCTGTTATCAGTTTCCATGGCGATGTTGTGTCGAAGATGGCGGGCAGAGTAAGAAAGGAGACGTGTCACTTAGTCGCAGTTTATATTTAGGAGTGCAGTTGGACCACTGTCAATTACGTTGCTGACAATGTAAAGTCGACTTGTTAGGTGTGATTAGACCCATCACCATTCACTGTTATGATTATGATGACGATACACAGAACAGCCAGGATTCCTCATTTCTCTGAATAATGAAGGCACAAATATTTGAAGGTGATAGTCCCAATATTGGCTTATAAATAAATGTGCTCCAGTGACTTGCCCTTTGAAGGGGCCAAAGCAGGCCATCCTACCCCAGAGTCTAATTCAGTGTAAGTGGACATCTTACTGTTAGTAAATGGACACTATGGGAATTATTTGAGGCTAGTTTTTTCCAATCAGAAAACAACTAGCTATTTTTTTATATCAGCATTTAGAGCAATTTTCACATGAATTAATGAATGCTCAACAGTTCCAAAAGCGTTCTGCAAAGATTTCACAATCTGAAAAAGCATTGAACCACAGCCAAGCAGAGTCGATGTGGGATGGGTGTGAAATTTGACTTACCCGTCACCAGCTATGTTGCACTGAAAGCAATAGTCACAGTCTAGCAAATTTTGTGCATTCTTTTTTTCCATGTGGTGTTCCCCAGGGATCTATTATTGGGCTTCTCCTATTTATACATTCTCCCACTTTGTTCTATTTTGCAACAGCATCAATTATAGAGTGTCAATATCGTACTAATGACACGTAATTGTATGTGGCTCATGTAATATCCAATACTAGATGACAGAGAAATTTCTCAACACAGGAGAACTTCAAGATTTCTTTGGGGAGTCTCTGCCGGGAGTCTCTCAGACATTGGGTTTCATCGCCTTTGACTCCCTTCTATATAAAACCCATCAAGTATGTCAGAAACCTCTCTGTAATTTTTGATGCGGATCTCAATTTTGAAAAGTATATTTCATCTATTTCTAAGACGGCGTTTTAGCATTTAACGAACATATTAGAGTTGCTTCGATTACTGTTCTGCTCTTTTTTTCTGGCTTAAAAGATAAAGCACTCCAAATGTCAATTTATTTGAAATTCTGCAGCTCAAATTCTATAAAAAACAAAAAAAAACAAACAGGTACGTGTGCATCACTTCAATTTTAAAGTCTTCCCATTGGCTTCCAATTTAGGACAAAATCGATTTAAATTTGTAATTTTTGTTTTTAAATCTTTAATTCAGCTGCCCCGTGACCCTAGTGAGGATAAAGCGGTTCGGAAAATGAATGAATTCAGCTGCCCTGCCTTAGACTCGTGCAGAGCTTGCTGATGAACTGCTTATTTGAATCAGGTGCCATATTAAATGTGCCAAACAAATATGGTTTACATTGACAATTGCCAGGTAGACTTGTCTACTCTCTGCACTTTTTGTTTTTTTTTTAGGGCAGTGGAAAAATCTTTGATAGACCTGTCGTGTTGACATGGGATGTCAGTCAGAGTTTCTCCCTCACAAATGCAAAATAGAAAGTAGCAATAAGTGATTTTCGCATCAGTGTGGGAGATTAAACTAACTCGGGGTGTAATTTGAGCTCTATCGCACACTTCCAATCTCCTTGCAATTAAGGGGCGCGGTGGGGTTCCTCCAACAAGAGGAGAGCACTCGCAGGGCGGGCTACGTCGCCTCTCGTAGGCGGTGCTTCCTCAACCCCCAACCCGCTCCCCCCTATCCGTCTATCTCACGCGCCATCTCCGCCCTCCGGGGAGATGCGCATCCGTTGAGCAAGCGACTCTTCTTTCTTGCTCCTGCCGCCGTCTTTAATCGCAATCGGTCTGCGGAAGGAGACGCCGGTTCGGTGCCCGACTCTCTTGGACCTCACTGTGGATTCACACCCAAGAGTTTTTGTCGAAGACGGAGTCTGAACCGAACACAGAGAAAACAAATGCTGCAAAAATGTGGATGTTTACCTTTTTGGGATGCGTGCGCGGCTCGTCGCTGTCGAGGGGGAAAGTGTTGTTAATGCTAATCGGGAGTTCCGACTGATTCCAGGTGCCCGTGAACGCATCATGTCCACAGCCAGCAGGCTCCAAAGAGAGAGTGCAACATCTCAGCTGCCCCCGGTGGTCCTCACTAGAGTTGGAGGAGGAAGAAAAGAGGTGATGACAATGATGATGATGCTTCAGTAATCTGATTTACACACGCACACACACTTTTGCTCATAAAACAGATGACCAAGGCCGACACGCAAACATTTGCAGGGGATGAGTGAGGGGTCACTCCAGGGGGACGCACAGGTGTGATTCTCAGCCCAGCCGCTGTCGCCGTAGCAACCTGACAACCGGCCCAGTGGATCTGCAGCCTCGGATGTGACTGAGCTGTCAACGTTTCATCAGTAGGAAGCAACCCCCCATCATTTTTGGGTGAGTGCTGTACACAGTATACAGTCAGTTTGGCAGCAAAACAAGCAAGCGGGGGCCTTCCATCTGTACACTCACTGCAATCACTATTAGGGACCCCCATGCAATGTACTGTCGTCTATTCCAAATGCTCAGTTTGGATTGACATTGTCAAGACTGCAGCCTGTTAAGTACCTGATTTTGTGATCCACACCATGCACGTTTTCAGCAAAAGTGAACTAAGATGTTGATTCTAGAGGCGTTAAAGAGGTAGCAGCAATGCTGAATTAGCATTTAAAAAAATGTATATATATTTTGTGCTGAAATGTAGTTAACCTTCTAAGCCCTCAAATTGCTTAATTTACCACAATTGCACTAGATCATCCTATTTTGTATGAATGAGACGTTTAGTTACTTTGTCTCTTGTTGCGTATGGCCTAATTATAGCGTTTTGTACAAATGAGGTTTTTACTTGCCTTATTTCCAACTATGCATGACTTATGAGTCACAACGCTCCGTGTCCCACTACGAATTGAAAGTGGTAGGAGACGAGGGTATCTGCAAAAAGACAGCATTGCCACAGTACTATTTTACAAACATCGGGTCACGGCAACATGTAGTAAAGAAAACTCTGTTGCACTTCATCTGCTTTTTCTGAAGTGACTACTTGGAATTGAAATGGAGTTGCATGAAATGTTAACCAGGCCAAACATTAGTTTAATTTTTTCGCTTTGATACCCAGAGGTTCATTTTGTTGCATTAATAATGCATGTGAGGAAATGCTCAGTTTCCCACACTTAACTTGAGAGTGCTGTAATGCAAATCTATTTTGGAGTATTTAAATCCGTTTCCCTCTCAAGTGAATGACAAAAAATATATCTATCAAAATACTGTATCCTTCTAGTGATCATTGCTTTTGAAAACATCGACCAGTTATTACACTTCTGGTGGAGCCAAGAAGCGATGGAAGTTATTTCCAGAAAAGGTGAAATGATGAATGGAGGAATCACAATGAGCTCTGACGTTGAAAATTATTGTTACAATTTTTAGGTTGTTTAAAAAAATAAAAATAAAAGAGAGAGCCTCATCAGTAATTCTAAAATTTGAGTTAGTTGGCCACGTCGTAGTTTGAGACAATTGGATATTTTACTTGTAATATTTCTTTGTAAATGTTAAACAAAATCTCTTGTGTACACGCCAGTCAGAAAGAAGAGCTAGCGTAACATGCATGTGGAATTTAAAAAAAAAATAAAATCCTATCAATTAATCATAGGAACAGCTTGAGGTTGAGCAGGAGCCATGGTGACATTTAGGCCGTAAAAGGGCAACCATGATGAGCTGTGTTGCCTCGACTTGTGACACAGGATGCTGGAATTCATATGATCGACTTCCAAAAGTCGGAGGAAAATACGTGCAACAACTCCACGATGAAGTTGACTTTGGGTGTGTGCGTGTGTGTGTGTGTGTGTGTGTGTGTGTGTGTGTGTGTGTGTGTGTGTGTGTGTGTGCGTGTGCGCGCCTTATAGCTGCATGGACGCGTCGTCAAAGTCGTGGCTGCCACATCAGGGTCAGTTTGGTTTGGGTGGTCAAGTGGAAGTGTGCTGTGGCGGACCCGGCATTTTAACCCCAAGTGAGTGCACTGCGATCCCCCCCGTTCCCCAAACCGTCTGTTGTGTTTCACGTTTCCCTCCGCCATGGAGGTTGTATCTATTTGACGCGGCGTGTTGGTTTGTTTTTTTTTATGTATGTATGTGTATGTATCGACTTGGAAGGATTTTTTTTTTGTTTTTAAATGACGAGGTGAGATGTTGCATGTGCGTCATGGTCCAAATTCACACTTAGGAATCCAAATTGCAAACCGCAAAGGAGCGATGAACAGACACGTTCTTCATGGCGACTCATCCAATATGATGATAAAACCAACGTAACTTAATTTTCTGCCAAGCCGATGGTGCAGAGCGGGGGGGAAAAGTTTGGCAGTTTAGTGTCGCCCGTCTGTCAAGGCTTCCGATTGGGGCTGATTTGGATGAATTCCTTTGTAGGATTTTGTCAAAATTGGAGTCCTGAAATGGTTTGCTTCATGCCAAAATGCACATCTTCCTTTTTTTCTTTTTTAACTTTTAGAGAATTATCAAATTCTGAATTGACTTTAACACCATATTCCGCTAAAATTGATGGTGTCAGGAAAAAAATGTTTGATAATTAAATGTTGCACATCTCTCTCGGATAGCTGCTACCAATTGGGATTCATTTGAGAAAATTCCCTAGTAGCATTTTGTCAGTTAGAAGCGGAGCCCTGAAATTCACCTGAAATGGCCATTTCGTGCCAAACTAGGCGACTTTCTGGTCACTTTCAGGCATCCACCCATTTTCGTTTCGATGGCTGAAACTGGTGTCAGCGGCTGTTTTTATTGGAATTTTTTTTTTTTTCGTTTTTAACTATCCGAGAATCCGAGAAGTTTCAAGTGTGGGTAAATCCGTTTATTTGCAAACTCACCATGCTGTGTTAATAAAAAAAGAAAAAAAATCACACACACACACACACACACACACACACACACACACACACACACACACACACACACACACACACACACACACACAGAAGTCACA
>CAAKHF010013251.1:59237-81304 GCA_901007745.1 Hippocampus kuda
CTCCTCCTCCATTTCAAAAACAGACCATTGCGTCCTTCGGGAGGCCTCACCGTGTCGGGTAATTCTTCACGCGTGACACTGCGGCGTCACATGGGTGTAATTAACAGCGAAGCGCGGAACGAGAAATTTCACAGGAAGGGAATTGTGCAACTCCAAAACGCAATCCCCAGCTTACTTCTGAGAGCCCCTCTAATGTCACCTAATTTATCTCCAAAGGCAATACGTTCTTTTTTTTTTTTTAAATCAATCGGTAATTGCTGGCACCATCTGTTCCCAGACCCTCTCCACCAAACCCCCTCTTCTTCCGCCTCACACTTCCTATTATCAGGGGACGCAGACTCTCATTATAGCCTAACACTTTAAATGAGAACTCTTAACATAAGAACAACATCAGCTGTAATTGTGACTGTTTCCCCTCAACTGCATTTGCCTTGATTCATTGCCTTGAAACATTCCACTGGTGTTTTTATATGACGCAATGATAAATGGAAATCCGCCAAACCACTGATATGCAGATTATTTCCTCAAACAGTGGGCGAAAAATAAATGCAGCTCTCAAACAGGATGCCCCCCCCCCTTTTTCCAATGAAAACATTTTGAACATTTGAGTCAGTCTGCACATGTGGGAATTATTTTTTTAAATATTTTTTAAATTCTTAATGTTGGGCTTTTATTCTGATATTTGGAGGAAAATGGAATAGGAATGAGCTGAACAGTTTGAATTTGAAATTGTTTAAATTGATCAAAAATGTAGGAATGAGAGCTGAAAAATGGCAAGGTGATTTTGGTAAGAACACCTACGAGAACACACACTGAGGAAATTACTTCGGAAATTTAAGGATTTGAAGCTTTTTTTCTACTCAAGCGTCATCTGTCGGGTCAGGCGGGACACTAACTGGACCTTTGTGTCGTGCCTCAAGTTCCATAGATATCAACCGCCTGCCGTCGCCCCCCACTGGTGTGTCGGCCGTTGAGTCGCTCTCGTCCAACCTCAACATGAGGCGCCAGGCCGAACGAGACCTGCGCTCGTCCCGGGAGGTGTTCTACGTCACCCGGCCTCCGCTGGCCCGCTCCAGCCCGGCATATTGCACCAGCAGTTCAGACATCACGGAACCCGACCCCAAGGTAACGCAGCATTGTAATACAATATTGTTTATGACCACTTTTTCCATTTTTATTGTTTTGTTTCATTCCTGATGGCTTGATTGACTTTGATTCGGATTTTCCCTAAATCTTCTTTTGTCATGACTGCTTTTCAGGTTCACAGCGTGAATAAAAGTGTGTCTATGATGGACCTCCAAGACTCACGCATGAACAGCATCTCTAACCTGAACTCCGTGGGAGACATGCTCACGTCCTCGCAGGCCTCCATCGCCGGCCTGGGCCACAGTTTTGGCAACTTGGGGGGCCCACTCCGAATGGCCGGCCACCTCCCCAGCGGCTCGGCGGGCTCCGGCCTGAGGCTTAGCCAGATTGGCCACATCGGCGGCCCCACTGAGTCCATTTCCCAGCAGCAGCAGCAGGCGGCGGCAGCCATGCACTACCCGCTGTCCTTCCAGAACCCTCTCTTCCACCTGGCGGCGCAGAACTCCCCGGCCCAGCCCCCGCCGCCGCCCCTCCTGTTGGCCCCGGAGCCGGAGAACGGCCACCATGACTATACCCCGGCGTTCGGCAATAACGTGTTCTCCCGCAGCGAGGACCTGTCGGTGCTGCGCTCTCAGAACAGCCTCGTTCAGCCCAGCATCGTCCACTCACACAGCTACAGCGATGATTTCACCCGACAGAACCAGAACAATGATTTAGTTTGGCATCAGCTCTCACTGCAAGTGCAGGTAAGTCTGCTGCTTCCATGCATGAAAACTCCCATTTACTTAAAAAAAAAAAAAATATATATATATATATATATATATATATATATATATATATATTTTTATCATTTTATCATTCTCCACCACCTTCGGAGGTGTTTCCCATTTTGACCTTGGGGTTTCCAGTCCATATATATATATATATATATATATATATATATATATATATATATATATATATATATATATATATATATATATATATATATATATATATATATATATATATATATATATATATATATATATATAGTGGCAGCTAAGCAGTGTAACTGAAATCCCACACAGGCACGGGAAAAACATGCAAACTCCACACAGGAAGACCGAGGCCCTGAATCGAAACCATGACCTCTGCACTGTAAGGCGGATGTGCAGTGTGTAACACATTACAATTTTAAAAAGTAACTAGTCATATGTTATTAATGTGTCAGTCATACTGTGTAGGCTGCAGTGGTTCTAATGATACCGTTATGTACTGTATTGTCCTGAGCTATTTCTATCCTGCTGCGTGGGCTGCAATGAATCTCTCAGTTGCTTGTTTTTTGTTTTTTTTAATACAGTTGGTGTGAAGACAATTGTTCTTGTTGAATTAATTACCAACTTGTCTGTTTTTAATCAAATATTAACTTAGCATAGCTTATTTTAAAACAGCATACTCAAATGTTTTTTGGGGGGGGGGGGAATGTGCACATTTACCGCATTTCAGTGAGGAAGGCCCACGGCTATTTAACCAGGGAGCCTTGCTTAGCATGAAGGCACACATTCAAATGGCATTCTGGGACATGACAGGAAGAACGCCCCGCTGCCTAGTTAGCTTAGCATAAAACAAACGATGTTTCAGGCTGTTTCAATGAGAAAGTGCCTAGAATGGTAGAATGTCATTTGGGGGTGTTTCAGCAAGAAAGCTAGTTTGCCATTAGCCCTGCTTAGCATCAAGTGCAGAACGATTTCTAGACACATTTCCAGAAATAGTTTGTTTTATTTCATTCTTGACAGGTGGGCTGCCCCTCCAAAGACTCAACTATTTGTCTGCTGTACAAGCAATTGAAAAGTCCATTTCCCATTGTCGGTCCCCTTGAGCTGACATTTCTTTGATGAATGCTGCATTCACAACCTGGGGGTGTTAAATCTTTCAACCCCTCCCTTTTCTCAACCTGTGTCGTCAGGAGTCGCTCCAGCAGCAGCACATGATGGGCGTCGCTTCTCAGACGCCCACCGGAACCGGCACGCCCGCCTCCTTGGCCACGCCGCCTACGACCGTCCACCCTGTGCGCCAGTCCTCCATCGCCCCCCAGCTCCTCAAGTCCCAGCGCTCCGTCAACACCCCGGCCACGGCCACGCCGCCCAAGGCCCGACCCCAGAGCAGGAATCTCCTATTGGAGTCTACCGACGCCAACTTTGTTCAGGCCAAACAGCGGCAAACTCAGCCACCGCCACAACAACAACAGCAACCGACACAAACACAGCAGCAGGACACTGTGGCGGATAGTCCGGCTCCCGGACTGCCTTTTCAGACGGGGGCCGCCAAAGAGAACCAGAACCCATCCTCGGCGGTTGCCACCGCCGAAGACTCGAAGGACACGCCAACCAAAAGCGGCAAAAAGTCGCAACAGTTGCAGCCTCCGCAGCAACATCTGCTTAAGCCCCTTGGCAACAAACAGGTTAGTCATTCAATGTCGCCATTTGGTCTTCAATTACGCAACTGCAGATGGTAGCGATTCTACTAAAAAGTGTTGTTATTGTGATTGTATCCACATGGAATAAAATATTTCATATGAGAACTTGCATTGTAGTAACATGTAGGAGAAACTACAAGACCTGAATGGAACTGTTTGGTTGCCTTGGTAGGTGCTGTTGATAGTAACATCATTCAAATAAGCTCAGTAATTGTCAATATATTTAAAAATTGTTGGAGAACAAAACAAATGCTTCCCCCACTCTTTCCCTCACAAGATAAGAAAACCTTGATTTGTGTCCCAATGGAGAAATTCCCAATTTACAGCAGCAAAATTATGAAAGGGAGAAGTGACCATAACTTTTCTCCACGTCATTTTCAGGGTTCCCAGTCCAACCTGAATGAGCGCACGGTGGCCTGGGTGTCCAACATGCCGCATCTTTCCGCCGACATTGAGAGTCTGAGGCCTGACCGCGAGGGCCAGCTTAAGGAGTACTCCAAGAGCATGGACGAATCCCGCCTGGAGAGGGTAACCACAACAGTTTTTGTACGCAGAAAAGTAGAGGTGGCAAAAGTATTCAAACGCTGAATTAATTAGAAGTAGAAAGGAAAAACTCGCTGAGGTTCACTTAAGATTCTAAATTGTCCACATTGTCCAGTGCGCCGTATCATTCATCAAGTGAAACTCTGCAGGTGAGGGAGTACGAGGAGGAGATCCACTCCTTGAAAGAGCGCCTGAAGATGTCCCATCGCAAGCTGGAGGAATACGAGCAGAGGCTCGCGTCGCAGGAGCAGCAGACCAGCAAGATCTTGCAGCAGTACCAGTGCCGCCTGGAGGACAGTGAACGGCGTCTTAAACAGCAGCAAGTGGAGAAGGACTCCCAAATCAAAGGCATCATCAACAGGTGACGCTTCAGAGAATGGCCCCCAGTTATTTATATACTTTCATTTTACCACGGCAATCCTGACACACACATTTTGGGGGAGGTTTTCATAAAATGGTCAATATCTGGATGAAAAACATAAAACGCAGGGATAGATTACAGTGTAAAATGGGAGAGACGGTCACAGTTCTTACTGAGAAGTGTTCAAAGTTCGGCCTTGGGGCCATTTGTGGTCTTTTTTTTGGGCCCCCAATTAATATTCTTCGAATAAAAATAAAACGACTCACTTCTGCAATGTTATGAGAATAATTTATCAGCTTGAAAGTAAAACTTAAAATTTTAATCATGTTAAATGCTATTTTTTTTTTCGGGGGGTGGGGGCAAAATGCATGGGAGAAAGATGCATCCTAGTTACAGTTAGCCTATCTTAGCGCAAAAGCCGCATCGACAAACGTTTAGCCTATCTTAGCGCAAAAGCCGCATCAACAAACGTTTTTTTTTTTCTTCAGTTGTTGGTTTTAGTGTTAGTATATCTTATACAATTTCTGAGATGGCAGGTATACAGATACTCCAGACAACATATTGCAATAGTGAGTGGAACAAATTCAGCATGCCAAGGCCTTAATATAATAAAAATGAGAATAAAATTTACTTGATTTATATAGCAGGATCATATGGCTACGCGTAGCTGTTATTTTATTTTATTTATTTTTGTTATGTTTGCTTCTATTTCCCTGTTGTCAGACTCATGGCTGTGGAAGATGAGCTGAGAGGGGGTGCCATTCCTGATATTAAGCCTCGAATCCTCACAGACCAGGTTAGTGCCTGAGTCTTAAACATCATTCTCCATTTGCTAGTCAGTGCAGGGTCTCATACAAATATACCACCTTGTTGCTATCTATTCCAAACTACATCCTGAGTGACAGTCAAAAGCTGGATGCTAATCCAGTTGGGGGATATAGAGGGTTGGGTTTGCAAAGGAATATCATGCCCTCAACACTCAAACTGAAAATAATGTACTGCAATATACGTTTATTAAAGCCCGGTGTGACTCACCAGCGGGAGATGAGTGTTGTGGTGTTGTGAATTAGCCGACAAGGCTGCTGTGTTCTCGCTGCAATCAGTTATGAGTGATGACTAATGCAATATTTGTTTGTGCGGTGCTTTCACATGTGAAAGCAAAAGCCATTTTGGGCTTACGGTGGAACCTCTAAGGATGCAATCAAGACACCTTCTACTTATCCAATCACAACACAGCAGTGAAGAAGCCCCAGCCAATGGTCCCAAAGCTACATAGCTCAAAGAAAAACAAACAAAAAATAACCATTACAGATACTGTAAAAATGCTCTGGATAAGGCTATGGGGTAATCCTCATAGTCAGTTGTTCAAATTCAATTGACACAGCCTTTGTTTTTATTACAAGGTACCGATAATCAATGCTACTATATTTATACCAAAATGCGAACATTTTGCTCCTGACAGTCTAACAAGGCTAGCTCTTGTGTGTATTATTGCCTTTTTGTTTGTTTGTTTGTTTGTTTATTGAACATAGAACATATACAGTAATAATTTGACAGAAAATAAGGTAAATAAAATAGTAAAAGGAAAGAGAAACCTTTTGAATCAAGTAGTAAACTAACCAACAAGCTAATGAAGCAAGTGTCGAGCTAAAACTACATTAACTGAGAGAAATAGAAAATAAAACCCAACCAATATCAGTTATTAATTGTTCAACTGTTGCTGTTGTTGGCTCATTCACTAACATTGTGCTTGTAATGTATGGCTTAGTGACACCTACTAAGCTAAAGAGCCTAGCTATGTGTTGTCAGTTGCACCTGTTGTGTATTTTTTTAACTAAGTCACAAATAAAAGGTTTCACTAGCTCAAAAAAAAAACAAAAAACAAAAAAACAACCCAAAACCCCAAAACTATGGAGCTGATCCCTTAATATAACTTTTGACAGTAATGCTATGCTTTTGTGCTAAGCTAACAATGCTAGCTACTTGGTCATGGTTGCACTGTTTGTTGTATAGGCCTATTGGTTCTCGCCCCACTTGACTCGAGAGGAATCTTATATTTATGCTAAATCGTTAGCAATGGTTTTGAATGGCATCCATGTCTTCATCTAATTTTCCCAAAATATTGATTTATTGTTCAACATGCCACGGCAATTATCAGCCTCGGCTTCATCCGTTTTTGTTTTCTCCCCAACAGTCTATCTGCCAGGGCTATGGGGGCCTCCCTGGATCCTGACTGCCACTACGAAAGCGACCAGGATCCGTGATGGTCATCCAAGTGTGAGTGCAGAAGCGCCAACAACTCCTCTTGAAGATCTGCTTGCCAGTCAAGTAGGACCACACGCACCCAGGCTCCTTGTCGCTACCAAAACTTTTCAAAAAACTTCTGACAATCACTTCACAGCGGAGACCAATTTGTACAAAGACTCCGACTAGAGCTAACATTCCGAGTTTCTTGAGCTAAACCTCCGAGGGTATGAAGATTCGGGGGAGTGGGGCTGTGTTTTCCAGGCTACAAGGCAGCACTTGGAAAATGTAGAAGCACAAAAAAAAACCCCAGGCAGTTTAGGATCCTGCTCAAATCTGATCTGAAAGCCCAATGTCCCTAACTTTTAATAAATGAGCGGTGGTGCGTTGGATTTTTATTTTATTTTATTTTTTAAATACCACACATCATTACTTTCAAGCCTTTCCCTTCCACAAAGAGTCCATGTATGATTATTTTCCATTTTCAAATGGCAATTAATTGATTTGTAATTTGTAAAATGGATTCTTTAATCCTTGGCTCCAATCAAAAATATGAAATTGAAAAACAGGCCATAAGACTAAATTAGACTTTTGCACTTAATTGTTACCTGACTCAGAACTTTGATAATGACGTTAGCTTTGCAAGGATAAAGTCGTCTCCCCAATACAGGTGACATGCACGTTTTAGATGAAGATCCCTCGAAAGACTACTTAATGTTGTTTATTGTGCCGGTGGCCTTTTTAAGATGGATAAACGGTGGATTGAAATGTCAAGTGGCATTCTTAAGGATACTCTAATTACGGTAAGGCTTTCATTTAGGCAAAAAAAATCCTGTGGTTGCCTTCCACCATCTACATCATCAGCGGCCACCGCTTGCAGAATCACGGTACATTTCTAAGTGGGCTTGAAGAAATGTCTTCTACTCGTATAGTAACATTGCCGACGCATTTACATGATATATATAACGAAACATGAATATATACATTTGAATTCACCGGTTTTTAAGAATGGCTACCGGTAATTTAATGGACCTTAGATTTATAAAATAAACCCCCAAAATTAAGGATTTGTAGGATTGTAAAATTTTTTCTTGTCGTAAATTAGCCATTTTCCTCCCCCCAAAATAATTTTAAAAAATTATATTCATGGTGGTGGTTAATGTGTGTGTATATACGTAAATATAAATTGTGAAATAAATAGTTATCGTGAAAATAATGTTTTACACACATTTTGAGTTGTTTTACATCATTTACAAATTACCTCCATTAAAAAAAAAAGGTGGCTCTTGATCACGAAAGTTTGCCCACCCTGCTGTAAACTAGCATTATTTATACTTTCTTGTATAACTTGGGTTTGTAAAGTGTTGTATAAAACTTTTTCCAGGTATATGGCAAGTCGTGATTTGACTGACTCATCTGTTTGTGAGGCATCGATGTGCATGAGCTTTTTAAAACGCGAGGATGAGTAAGCTACCTATTATTAAGATGATGGTGATGATGATGTACATTTTCTAAAAAGACATTTTCTCTCATTCCCTTACTTTTTGGCATTATTACACCGGAAACGTGGGGCCGCTGGAAACAACTAAATGGATGCAGGGTAACGGGACATACAGCAACAGCGCCAACTGGAGAATAAGTGTAACATTTGTAAAGGACGCGTCTCTTTTGTAGTCGGGTGATGAATTAATACTGTGTTGTACTACTGAGTCATTTCTATTACCGAGTTCATGAATTGCTCTTTTAAGCTCTTGCCTTTAAAAAAAAAACATGTTTTCGTTCAAGATGATTAGCAACGATACAAAGGTTTTTATGTTTGTTACCAGACACATATAACGTTAGTGTTCAAAATGCACTCAATGATTCACTTTTTTTTTTTTTTTTTTGCATTACATAGTTCGATCTAGGTTTGGCTCCTAAACTGACGAGTGGATTATCTAATTTTACGTATATACTAATAATCGAAGGCCGTCAGGCATGGACTTGTTGTAAAGAAATTATCTACTGTATATTATTATAATTATGATGAATTCTTCGGTCTAGAGAGAGTGTGATGATTGCACCGAGCTTGAGTCAAGGTACAATAATGGGTTACAATTTTCTTTCAAATTATGTACAGTATCCATTTATTTTGTTATTTGGCCTGAACTTTGGTTTTGATCTTTGGGTTCTCCTGTGGGGGGAGAAAAAAAAATCTATGAAAAGTATAGGATAGGATGTTACGATAAGATAAGATAAGATATCCTTTTTTTTTGTCCCACACTGAGGAAATTTACAGTCTACAGCAGCAAGATTGTGGGTAGAAAGAAGAAAAAACCCCACTGTTCAATTAAGTGCAATATAAATACAGTTAAGACAATTTATTTTTTACAATCCTGCTTTAACTCGATTTGAATCATTTAAATACTTTTATTGTTTTGTGACATTTTACTGTTAACGTTTTAGTGTACTTTCGTGAGCTTTTCAAGATCTTGCTTTTATTTAAGTGTTTGTTGTCTTTACTCTTTTGCATTTTACTTTGACGTTTTTAAAATCTTGTTTTTATTTGTAATATTTAATGGTTGCTGTATTTTTATTTCTTCTTCTTTTTGTTTTTCATTTTTTAGGGCACTGCTGCCATTCACAAGTCAGTCTTGGTACGATGCCTCTCGCTTGTGCTTTGGCAAATGTAACGTATAAAAGTAATACCAATTAAAATTTAAAACTTTTTTTTTTAAATTGTCATTTTGACAGCAGCCAAACAGGAAGTGGATTGACCGAAATGTGTAAAAAATAAAAAGCAATGAAATCCCCATTTATGATCCCAATACATATATACAAAAAAAAAAACAAGATTTTTAAAAGGTTTTAAAAGATTTCTATTATATATTTCGTTACCAAATAAGTAAACAGCTAGCCCAGCTTCTTTTTAAATTTCAACACGCTGCTCTAACATCACGTTCGAACACAGGATAATTGTTTTTTTTTTAAATTGTCTCACATTTCAGTGTTCCACAGATTAGTACCTTGGTACAAGTTATGATTTTAAAAGTATTCCAGTATATTGGTGTACTTACCAATGCATTATGATGTGTCAAACGGACAAGACAAGCTAATCATTATTTTCTCACTTATGTTTGAATTTTTTGGGGGGTTCTTCTTGTTAAGTGCCATTACCGTGAATATCATAAGTGTGTCTTGGTCAGAACACAAGAGATTGATTAACCTTTAATTTCTCTCGGCTGTCAAAAAGCACAACAAAGTGTATATGGAAAGGTCTAATCTTATACGAATGATTCAATTAGCACTTTGCGTTGTAATATTTTGCATATGATATGAAAAATAACAAATTGTAGAATACGACATAATATATTTATGAGCCTTTTGGGCGATTCACCTCATCAGTGACAGGAAATATCTTGTACTGTATATTTTGAATGATAACATATTTAAGTATCTAAAAAAAAAAAGGATGTATTAAATAGATTATTTATTTCTTGGCAGCTATTCTGCACAATTGACTTACTGTGCCACAGATGATCTAAATATTTTTTTTTTTACTCCTGGATGAATCGTGTTCATTGACTTGACATTTGCTTTGAAACAAGCCATGCTCCATTGATAAAAGCCATATCCTCCCCCAATGTTGTATGGTGAATGTTCGATGGAGGAACATTTTTTTTGGTTCATAAAAGTAACTATTGTAGGTATGATTGCACTTGTAATTATGATACCGGTAATTGGTGTATGTGGGTTGACATAATTTATGTTGGAAAACTAAAGGAATGTATTCATTTTTCAAGGTGATTTATTATTCCCCCAAGTGAATTAAATAAAGTAATGCATTCAAAGATGTAAAGATCTGTTTGGCACCTTGCTCTTCCCACTTTTGTAGGTATCATCAAAGGGTGAGTAGTTTTTCTTCAATTTACATATACAATTGTATGAGTTGACTTCTTATCGTAGTTGCAAAAGTTAAAATGTGGCTTAAAACATTTCCTGTGAAGTTATGAATTTGTGTCTCCGTGGAGTCATTTTCTTTTGCTTTCGTTGTACAGTAGTTTCCTACTTCTCTTTACACTTTCACAGCCACCAACTGTAAACTCCTGTACAGTTAGTAAATTGTCAGCTGTTGACAAGAGGTGAGTACTTTTGCTTTATTTCATTTTCATGATTGATGTTTATTCATATCCATTGAGCTCAATATCAGTACAGTGTGTAGATACAGCGGGATTAAAAGTGCAAAGCAAAAGGAACAAACAACAGCACCACCATGTGGTATTTGGGAGTTTAAAATGCGTTGTGTCTCGCTGCAGTATCTGTCTGAATTTGATGTATTTAGTTCGTCACTGCCAAACAGCATTTCGTTCGTCCTTTTCCAGATCATTGCAGGTGTGAACATAAAATTGCAATTGAGAAGTGATTCTCTCTCTCTCTCTCTCTCTCTCTATATATATATATAAATACTTTTTTTTTGGGGGGGGGCACAGTTGCAGTAGTTTGTAAATTTTTACAGTTTAATGGAGGATTGACTTTTTGGGGTGCTTGGAGTAAAATGCTGTATTACTGTATGTATGTCATGATACATTTTCGTATGGTTTCGAAACCCTGGTTTACGACTATTACTGTACACTCCTACTGAACAAAAAACAGAAAGGCCTAGAATGGACATTTGCACACTTATTGTGCAAATGTGCAGAAGTTGTCGTTGTGCAGTCAATGGTAAATCTATGTACACATTATACAATTAAATACAGTAATTATTATACCCCCGATATCAACCATTTAGTCAAAGCATCAACATAAACTGTTGCTGGCTTTTTGTGACACTTTTTTTCTTGGAAGGAGGACGTGAGAAGGACCACCAAACATTCCCTTGAAGGAATCTCCAGTCTCCCTCGCAATGTTCATTTGGCAATTCATTGTATTCCACTATATTGATGTACTTACCAATACCAAAGCGATAGCAATTTTGACCTTTTCGTAGTCACATTTGCTCATTCCATCCATCCGTAGAGTTGTTAACCAAGAATCACTGGTCTACACCGGTCTTGCTCACTACGTTATTTTGATCAAAGTTTGGGGCATAAGGCCATGGCGCCCCACACACACTGGAGAAAGGGACGGGGAGAGATGCCAATTTTGGCTTCCTGTTGTGTGCTAGGCCTGTCGGCCTGAGCCGATTTTTGTAAACAAAGCATTCTAATTTGGAATGACCGTGACCAGTGCATGTGATTTACCGTAAATTCCGGATTACAAGCCGCGACTTTTTTCCCCCACACTTTCAATACTGCGGCGTGTAATATGAAGCGGCTTTATTCATATCCATTGATCAAAATCCATAAGCTTGTGATACCCTGGCCTCTCCACGGTTATTCTCCAGCCATGCAAACCATAGGAGATCCAGTAACAATGGCCGAGGAAGCTTTAGGAATGATGCAGCTTTTAAACTAAAAGCGATCACTCTGGTAGTTAAAGAAGGAAATCGAGCTGCTGCCTGCAATCTTGGCATAGACAAGTCGATGGTGCGAAGGTGGAGGCTCCGGCAAGAAGAACTGAGCCAGTGTAAAAAGACAACCAAAGCTTTCAGAGGTAACCATAGCAGATGGCCTGAGCTTGAAAACTTTCTGGAGGACTGGGTTAACGCTCAAAGAGCAAGTGTTTCCACTGTACAAATCAGACTGAAGGCTAAAGCTATCGCTACCGAGATGAACATTGAAGGTTTTAAAGGTGGGCCGTCGAGGTGTTATAGATTTGTAAGCTTATGTTATATTATTAATTATCATTTTATGTTTGAGCATCATATTTCATGTTAAGCATATCTAAATTATATTCTGCTGTTTAATAATTGCTTGGACATGTTTTTATGTTGCTAGGTTCTGATTGGCTGTTAAAGAGAAGAGGAAACGATTTTAGTTACGAGAGGTGTGTTCTCGAACGTGCTGCGGTGCAAACGTCTTTTTTCCCCCTTTTAATAAACTGCATTAAAGGATTCCATCTCTCCTTTTGTCATTCGTAAAGTAGCGCTATCCACTAAAAACAACGAACCCCTCAACTTACAGATTCATGAAACGGAAAAGCCTGTCTATTAGGGCACGCATGACGTTGTGTTAGCAGCTCCCTCCCAATTACGAGGACAAACTTGCTTCGCTCCACACATTCACACAAAGATAGCGGAGAATTCCATCAGCCCAGATGAAATAATAAATATGGACGAAATCCCTCTAACATTTGATTTGCCTCTCACTCGGACTGTAAATAAAAAAGGTGACTCCTCCGTCATACTGACAACAAGCGGCCACGAAAGAACACATTTTACCTGTGTTTTGAGCTGCGCAGCATCGGGCCTAAAGCTGCCACCGATGATCATTTTTAAGCGGCTGCAGTATTTCTCCTCGTAATTACGCAAATGCGCATCAAGATCTCTCTTTGTCTGGCCTCTTATTATGTGTTTCGGCGTCATTTCGTTGTGCAAATGCATTTATCATGCTCATAAAAATATGGAGATTATTTTAACCTTAAGAAATCTTGCGTTTTTTTTCTGCGGGGGACCGCGTCTGCGGCCTCACCCGGAGGCGCTCCAGGCGGCAGGGACGCAGAAGCAAACCCCTGCCTACTCATTGGCCAGCGGTTTATAATATGGTGCGGGGCATATATTTAGAAAATTGATTTTTCTTAATAAATCTGAGCATGCGGCTCTTAATCAGGTGCGGTCTGTAGCTCGGAATTTACGGTATGTGTTTTGAGTCCTGTTTGACAAGAGAGAACACGGAGCAAAGATGTGGACGCTGCCTTAGCTTCTTTCACTATCTTGCTTGCTGCTTGTCACTTGTGATACAAAATTCAAGTTTGTTTGTTTGTTTGTTCTGGATCCATCCACTTGTCCTCGTTTGGGTCATGAATCAGTTGGAGCCAATCTTGGGAAGACTTTATTTGAACCTCTGAAATGCAATGGGGTCAACCGTGTGGCTTTTTGACATCTGATTCCCAGTATAATGGATTACAAAAGGGAAATTGTATTTCGAACATATACATTAACTTCCTGTGCTAGCTGCCAGCCATTTGTGATAAACTAGTTTCCCCCATTTTGTGTCTTCAAACCAAGAAACTCCCACGCCAACGCGCTAACTGAAGTGCTAACTGTCTCTACAAAGTTGAGACCACCGTCGGGAAAGTTGACAGGTGTGCGGATCGCCTTGAATCCGACTGGCTTGTCTGGCTCGGCATGTTGGTCAGGGGGATGGCCACCTGGTCCGCTTCTTCCGAGCCCTCGTCAGTGTTGATGGCGTAAGGTATCTTGGACATGATGGCCAGTTTCAACTTGAAGAAGATGTTGTGCAGGGCGACTCGATACTCCTTGCGGACCAGGCAGTAGATGACCGGGTTGAAGCAGCTACTGGTGAAGGCCAGACAGTTAGCCAGGGGGAAGAAGTAGGTCTGCGCCCCATAGAAGGAGGGGCTGATGTCGACTATGTCCAGTTGGATCAAGGCGCTCCACATGGTGAGGATGTTGTATGGAAACCAGCAGCCGCAGAAGGACACCACCACTACCGCCACCGACTTGGTGATATCAGCCTTCCGTTGGGAGTTGACGCCCTTCAGCTTGTGGCGACGGAGAAAGCGTAGCAGGAGCAGGTACGACAGGATGATGGTGGCGTACGGCAGAAGGAACCCCAAAACAACACGCAGGAGCTGGTTTATCCCCAACCAGGCGGTGCCGTCCGGGAACCGGAGAAGGCACGTCATGTCGTTGCCGCTTCCCACGCGACGCGTGTCGGCGAACACGGCCCGGGGCATCGCCGCCACCAGGGCCGCTGCCCAGATGAGGGCCGTCACCGCTGGGGAGGTGCAGTATTTGCTGCAAAGGGAAGCCCTGGGCTTGAGTGCGGTGACCACGTAGCAGTAGCGTGTCAAGCTCATGGCAGTGAGGAAGAAGCAGCTGGCGAACACGTTGAGCCCTGTGAGCAGTGACACGGCTTTGCACATAACCATGCCAAAGGGCCAGCTGTAGTCCAGCGCGATGTCCATTGCCCAGAAGGGCAGCGCCAGGGAGAACAGGAGGTCCGCCACAGCCAGGTTGAAGACAAAAAGGTTGATGGTGCCCGTGTTGATGGTGCGCGTGGCGTAGAGCAGGAATAACACGAGCAGGTTGCCCACCACGCCGCCCGTGGACACCGCGAAGTAGACCACCGAGGTTAGGATCCGCAACCACGGCGACCCGTCCCCAGCCTGCTCAAGCCCTCCCGTGTCGTTATGCATGAGAAAGTGCGAAGTGTTGCACGACATGTCCGCGCCGCAGCCATTCAGGAAGTTTAGGAAAAACTCCATTCTCTTGTGGTCGCTGTTGGACATGTTCCGGATAACAGATGCTGGGCGGCCTCCTGCAGGATGACAGTCGTCAGTCGCTGCATGGAAGGAAAGAGGAAATCATTATTGCGTAATAGGCACTGCGCTTTCATGAGCAAATAAGTAGATTAGCCTTGTCAGATAAACAAATTACACCCAAGTGTCAGATGCAGAGTTTGCTAATCTGATTTAATCTCCAAAGAAGACAATTTCTCTCATCAGATGAGTTAATTGACAACTATGGGACATCTCGAAATGGTCACATTGTTGTCATGTTTATAGCATTTTATCTTCTGCTTTTGAAAGGGACCGAGCCCTGCCGTGGATAGCGAAAATCCATGCTCCCTGTCATCATTTATAATCGCATACAGAGGCCACAAGATTGTGGTAAAATAATGACTAAATGAAGTGTCTCCCTTCACTTCACCAAAGTCCCTTAGCACCAGGAAGCCACAAGACTGCACAAGGCAAAACTTGCACTTTGCACAGGGCTTTGGCCTGAGCCCAAAACCAGCAAATCAGTGAATTTTGGGGCCAGTCAAAGAGCATTGATTCCAAAACAATCTCCGAGGAAGTAAACAGCAATATTGTATATTATATTCACTACATTATTTTCCTATGAAAAGTTTAGCCATGATTTTTGAAAGACAAATGATTTGCAAAAATATTGTCCAAGACCGGCTTCGGAGAAAAACTCAGATCAGGGAAAACAGGATGTTGCAGGTTTAAAATCAAAGACCAAAATAAAAACAGTCATCAAACTCAATTGTGAAGACCGAACAACTCAAACAAAAATATCGAGGAAACCACTCAGCCTCTGACCGATGTGTGGCTGCCATCTATATTGCCGAAATTATTGCCATACTATTTCTTGTGTCCCTACTTCTATTTCCTGTTCTGTGGTTAGCATCATATCTTTCTCATTGCCATCAACAGGAATGAAATTTCAATGTTTTTTTTTTTTTTTTTACTTTGAAGCATGCTGCCAGCATGATACTCACCAAAATACAACTATTTATAAATGAGTACCTTCATCCAGTCATGACATAACATTAATATGGCATTTTCTCTTTGTTGCCAAATTTACAGTATATTTCTTTCATCTTTTATAGAGGAAAAAAAAAAGATACATCCATCCATCCATTTTCTGAACCGCTTAATCCTCACTAGGGTCACGGGTCGCGGCTGGAGCCTATCCCAGCCGTCTTTGGGCAGTAGGCGGGGGTCACCCTGAACCGGTTGCCAGCCAATCGCAGGGCACACAGAGACGAACAACCATACGCTCACACTCACACCTATTGAAAGAAAAAAAAAACTTACCAAATGATCCAGATTGTGTGTGTTTTCCTCCTCCCCCCCCCCACACACACACACACACACGAGTATTCTGCTGCAGCGCACAATGTGGAATTTATCTCTGAGGCGGTGGACCACAACAATGCGATTATCGCAGCGTTGACGCTCCACCCCATCCTCTTCCTCACTGGAAATGACCTGGTACGACCACTGCACTCACTGTGATGGGAGTAGCAATTGTCGAATCAGGTGCATCTCATGAAATGTTGGGAATTTTGTTGAGAATAACAAACCCATTTTTTTGGTTTGTTTTAAACATAGGCATTCACTTGGAATTTGCCTTCTGAAAAGTATTTTTCCGTTTTCAATGAATATAAAGATATCCTTTATTTGTTCCACACTGGGGAAATTTACAGTCTACAGCAGCAAAATTGGGGGGTAGAAAGAAGAAAAAACAAAGTGTGCAATATAAATGTGTGTGTGTGTGTGTGTATATATATATATATATATATATATATATATATATATATATATATATATATATATATATATATATATATATATATATATGAGACTGTATGTGAGTTTCACTTTTGAATTGAACTTCTGAAATCAGTTAAACATTTATTCCCTCTATTCTAATTCATTGTGATGCACCTAGGACTATGATGCAGGCAATTTTGGGAACCCCCCACCCTTTTCCCCTTCTTTTTTCGTGTAATTGAGGAATAGCAGATTTAAAGTCTAAGTCAATCTTTTTGTAGTATTTTATGCAAAATTGGCTCAACATGAATGGTCATTCATTTTCATAATTCTTTGACTTTATTTGTATAAAATAATTTTTATTCAATGGTATGTATTGTTCAAGGTAAAATAGGCTGAAAGTGAATGTTCTAACTTCATTTCCTGAATTTGACTTTATTCACACATCTGGTTGTTTATAGTCAAGGTTTTTGTAGATTTAATATAAAACATGTTGGGAAAAAGTGGAACATAGTAAGATTATGAGTATGATTATTAATATTTTTCAAGCATCCCTGTCCCCAAACTTTTAAAATCCACTAAAGGATGCACTCAATATTGGGACTGGGATCATTTCTTGTATTTGGATTAATATATAACAAATCACTTCCATGAGGGTTTTTTTTTTCAAACTATGGGCTTCATATTTGCTCTGTAAATATTGCACTTTAATTGTATTATAATTTTAGGGTTTCAAACATAAAATGAAATCTCTATATTAGTACAGGGCAATCTGTTATTCTCTATTTATACACCAGGGTTAGCCGGGGTGGTTGCAATGAGTCATCGTTACCAGTCGTTGATAGTGGAAACAACATCAGCGATGAATGACCAAATGAAATTAGGTGGCAACGGGCGGAAGAAGATGCTGGTGTTGGCCACATTGATCAATGGCACCTTGTCAAAAAAAACCCCAAAACAAAACAACAAATCCCTTTCCATAAAGTGCACCCTGCAAACCACCTGTCAGCTGCTACAGTTCAGTCCCCAAAAACGTTGATTCACATGGGTTCACTTTTCCCATGTCATGTACATTACAGGCGAATTGTAAAATGGACGTAGTCACTTCTAAACAAAGCACGCCATCATGACAATGTGTGTGTTTTAAGATTGATGCAAGTTTTTTACAAAAATTAACATGAAAATAAAGTAAAATTGTAATACTGTCACCTATTGGTTCAAATTATTGCATTGCTTTTTTAATTTTTTTGTTCAGCCTTCTGTCATGTAAACCTCTATTAAGATAATTGTATGTTTGGAAATGAATTAATTTTCATCATGGCGCCATCTGCTGGATTTAATGATCATCTCGTAGAGTTAAATTTGTCATCCAGGTGCCATTTTCTATTCACCTTGTCACCATTATTCCCATTTCCTGGATTAAAACTAAGAGACTCGATTTTGATAATATTGAGAACTTGTACAGAAATTATACAGAAGTCCTTGAGATCTTTAAAGTATCTGGTGCTGTGGAATATAGATCAGTGACAACGGTTCAAATAAGTACAGAGCTGGAGCCACAATGTTTATTGTGGTAATGCTGTTCCACAGGAGTGTGCAAAATTGCAACGAGCCACTATACAGGTAGATTTGGGTTACTATTTATGGGAGCTACGATAAGATATCCATTATTTGTCCAACACTGGGGAAATTTACAGTCTACAGTGGGTGGATTGTGGGCGGAAAGAAGAAAAACAAAGTGTTTGCATTCACAAAATAAATGTTACAATGTTTCAATTTACATCGTTTAATTAAGTGCAATCTAAATATAGATATAGATAAGGTGGCTGTGCTATTTACAATTGTTTTCCACATCATTTTATTTTATTTTAACATGTATACACGCGCACGTCTTTTTGGTTTCAACCAAGCAACCGACGTCACAAATCATATACGACAACAAAAAGCTAGCCTCGCCAAGACAACAGCTAAGCTTAGCTGAAGCACACACAGCAGAGAGCAGCTGACTATCGACTGCTGAGGCGCGCTTCGCTCGAGTGGCGTCGCTACATATTTGTCTGTCACTTGTTGAGATCGATAAATTCGATGAATAGATTTTTCCAGAAAATATGGTAATTGTTTGTTTGCCGAGCCGGCAACCAAACCATCCATTCACCACCCCAGGATGGCGTCAATCTATTGTTGTTTCCCGGAATGACCCGAAGTGATCACGTGATCATCGTCGGGACTAATCGGAGACGGCGGGAAAAGCAGAGCGGGTACCAGGTCCTGCATGTTCCGACAAAACTATAAATTGGAAGGGTGGGGAATGTGACATACACAAATGAAATGAACACCGCAGGTTAATTTTTATGGATTTTAGAAGATTTCCCTGAAAAGTATGGACAATTAAGAACATAATTTTACAACTTCTTTTTTAATTGAATTTTATGAACTTTAAGGACCTGTACGAACCCTGTATATCTCAATGGATAAAAACTTTCATTCGACAAAACTTAAATAACGACACAAAAAGCAATGCGGACTCAGAACAAATCACGGAACTAATTAAATACACAGCACCGTAAAAAAAAAGGAAAAACAAAGTGAAATATTGTCATTAAACTAGTAATGAGTCCGGACCGTCAATGAAATGCGACTTACCATGTGACTTCCCTGGTAGCTCTGACTGAGCTACGGCGGGAAGCTGGTGCCACACTGTGCGCTGTTGCGTCACTTCCGCCGTAATTTAATAAACGCAATATATCACTCTGTTACACATATATATATATCTAATATATATATGTATATATATATATAGATATAGATATCTATCTATCTATATCTATATCTATATATCTGTTTCTTGTATTTGTGAGACGTCATAGAGAGTGGAGAGCCAGGTTGGGGGAATATTGGCTCCGGTAGTTAGTGTGAATGTGGAGCGCATGAGCGTGAGTTGTGGCTAACAGCAACTCCTCTGAATGTGTGTGTTATTGCTCTTTTTGTTATTAAAAAAAACGACAGATGACGTCAGCGACTGCGTGCATCCTTCTTTCCGTATTGAAGGACATTCCAATATATCTAGAATGGGAGGTGCACTGTCTCTTTAAAAAAAGTCATCCATTAATTTGCACTGTTTCTCCTTTGTTGAGCGTCGTCTAAAACAAGTTGAATATAAAGTAAGGCGCGAGTTTGATCGCCTCCCTTCACCTTGCTGGGTGCTTGGCGCGTGCGCGTATCCACGCACTCACCCACATACGTACGCGGCCACCAGGCGGAGATGCTCAACCGCTCCTGTTATTAACGTTATTAACGTTATCTCTCGCGTCACTCGCCTCCAGGAACGAGACGGCACCCACCACCCGCACCACCACCACCACCGCTGGCTTCGAGGGAACGTAGCGGGCACAGGTGCACCCACCCGGGCCGAGATTTCGACGGTTGCGGCGACTAAAGTTGCGAGAAGCAGCAAGTATGTCGCCATTGTGAACCGAGTAGTGATGGGATTCCTCCGCCTTCTGCCCTCCGAGCGAGGTAAGAATACTTGAGTACGAATTCGGAGTTCGCTACTTGTCACTTTTTTTTTTCTTGTCCCGGGACAACTAGCTCCGCCGGCTATCCCCCTCCTCACCCTCTCCTCCTGACTTCCACTGTTTTCTCGCTTTCACCTCGTCCCATCCATGTTCATTTTATCAACAAAGTTGGCGCAAACAAGGCGACCATTGTGGCGGATCAGCGGCGGATTAACGGGCATTTCTTGTTTCAACACCTCCCCCCCTTCTATCGCTCTTGCATCTCTTTTAGACATCTTCATGAAAGCCCCTCTTGAAAGTCAAATGTGCTGAAATGCATCTTGCTTTGGGGGAAACCCAGCAATGATGCGTCGTGCTAGTAGTTTCCACAGTTTTAAATAGGGATTAGCGAACAGGACAGAAGGGCCATCGAAATGTAGCACTATTGGGCCTGGGGAGCATTCAAATTGATAAAAATAAGTAAATAAAAAAACCAAATACAGAAACAAATGAATACGACGGATGCTACATAGAAAATATAGTTTAACAACTGTGGTCAAGTCATCAGTTTGTTTGGCTCAATTGTCGATGTGTTCAGACATTTTGGGGACGAGGAATAAGCATAAAGCTTTGATCATTGTGGGCTTGTTGATGTGAATGCCTTTATTTAACCAGGTAAGGCAATTGAGAACGGTTCTCATTTGCAACGCCGATTCGACCTGACTACAGATAGCACAGGAAAACAAAGCAAAATAAAAGCAAATACAAATACAACAAACAGTATGTGGTGATCTAGTTGCGTATTGACATAATAAAGTACATTACATCATAGCACATGGTGACAAAAAAGATTCACAACAGGTGCAGCGATCATGTCCAGTAATCCCTCCCAGAATTTTGGAATCCATTTGGAATTGTTGATTGGTCTAATAGCAATAGAGGCAAAATGCAGTCCCGCTATGTCAGTCAATCATTTTTAAAATCATTCTATCCTTTTAAATGGGATTTTTGATTAATCATCATTTTTGGTTCATCGTGTCTCAAAGAAACGGAGTCTAATAAAAATGTCATTTAAAACGACAGAAAGACACAAATTTATGACTACATAGATACACATCTCCAATCCTTTTGGGGATTCGGAATAGTCTTACGTATTCCCTTGATCATTATAGGATCGTTGATTAATTTCTTGAGACAGTGGATGCAAAATTTTTCAATCTCCCTTGTCTTCGACTTTGTTTGAACTTGTAAGTTTCGCACAAAATAAAATGGCCGACCAAGTCAATTGACTACAAGGTCTGTTGGAATGCTAATCGTCACAGAAGGCACCATCTCTGTATTGCGTTGAATCATCTTTAATGTGTCAATTGCCCCACTTTTCATACATCAGGTAATTGTTTCGTGCTGCTGTTTTGGTTTGCAATGGAATACAAATTGACATAGCAGTTGAGTCTTCAATGCCCATCAATCTACGTAGTAAGCTAATTACAGATGTGTTCTATAACCTTCATTTCGGCATTCCAATAATTTTTTTTTTTTCCCTTCTGCGAAACAAGCTCAAAATTCCACTCGCTTCCTCCTTTTCCCATCCGCTGTGCTCCTCTCCCTGCCCCACCCTGCCGTATGTGGCCAACCCAACATGTGGGGAGGTAATCCCAGCTATTAGGGTAATCTCCTCAGCATGACGATCAATAGAGGAGGGTGCGCGCCATCTACCAGAAGAGAGAGAGAGAGAGAGAGAGAGAGAGAGAGAGAGAGCTGATCGAACTCACTTCTA
>CAAKHF010013251.1:86358-96487 GCA_901007745.1 Hippocampus kuda
CGCTCCCCCCCCCCCCCTTCCCCCGGGCCCCCCCCCCCCCCCCCCCCCCCCCCCCCCGCGTCGGAGGACGGCGTGCTACATTACCCGTACGCTAATCTGACGGCGTCTGCAAACACCTGCCACCTCGTGACGGCGCTCCATCTCGAGCCCCCTCCCCAGGACAGATGCCACGCGGATAAATAGACAGGCGAGCTTCTGTCGCCCCTCTAGAAAAATCACCTCCGTCGCACTCGTCCGTACGAAGCCCGGTCGGAGTTGTCTGTTGTTCGTGCGGCGACACGCAGGCCGCGGCCTCTCTTCCTCAATACAATGACCCCCTCGAACCCCCGACCGAGACAGCGGGGGCCCAGACGTGAAGTGATGTGACAGTTCTAGTGCTGCAGACACAATAGCAGGTTTTACTTTTTGCTGCCCGGATGGCGATCGGACTGCGGAGTGTACGTTCTTTCACCCAAAAAAAAAAAAAAAAAAACCTGTAACTGTCGCCGTGTGTCTGACCCAGTCACATGTCCGGCAAGCTCGGTTCAGAACAGGCACCATTGTGCACACGAGCACGTGTCTCCGAGCTACTTAAACCTCCTTTTCCCACAAGTTTGAAAAGACGACACAGCAACCATTGAAATGATTCATTAAACAGCCGTGCTTAACATGCCACCGCCAAACAAGACTGTCATGTCAGCAGCACTCGGCCCCGGCGTAAGTGTTGCGTTTCTGTGCTCACCAAAGTTAGGACATAATGGATTATTGATCGTGAATTAGTGTGTGCTGACCCCGAGGGCCCATCCTCATTGGCCCAGGAATGAATATGTCTCTTCATGCTTGGCCTCACACACTCAATTTGGACAGAGGCTGGTGCTCTAATAGATGCAGACAGCCGCCTCTCTGCTGCTGAGGGACAAAGGTTACCACTCGAGGTCTCTGTAATTGCAAATTGTCCTCAATGGATTGTCAGTGTCGAGCTTGCGCTTATTTTCCCCTCATTTAGGATATGAAACCGAGTTGAAACAACAACAAAGAACTGTCTGCTTCTTAAAAATGCTTGTGAATCAATTAGTCTGTGAATGAATTCGAAATCATTTGGTTGATTACTGTGGACGTTATTGTGGATAAATTGCATGTGCAGCTTTTTAACATTTATTTTGGACGCCCTCCCTAGTCAGTATTGATTGAAAAAAAAAAAAACTACACACATTTTTGACCTACTGTCCTAAATTAAGCTTTTTTTTTCCCCCCCGAATTGCAGCAGCCTTCGTCATGTGCAAACTGCATTTTACTGTACAAACAACACTTTGAACAAAATAGGAGAACAAAAGGCATATTTGAAGAAAAAAAAAGTGATACAAAAAACACTTTTTCCCTACTAAATAAAGACTATTAGCTGGAAAATATGAGAACTATAAATGTGATTAATATAAAATATACAATTATTAGACACAGAAGATAAAAAATAAATAAAACTTTGACAAAATTACAATTTTCTTCTACCCTCAAAATATTTTTGACAAGAAAATTAGCAGAAAAATGCACAAATAGATCCAAATGCATGCACAAATGTGACCCTGACAAAAAAAAAAAAATGTGATGAAGAAAATAAATATGTGAAAAACTTACTTGGGGAAATAAAGATATGTATACTAAAATATCAAACAAAAAATGGAAAAATACAAAGAAAAAGAATATGAAAATTTTACTCAGAATAATAGAAAAAAAATGTTTAAAAAAAATAGACCAATAAATGAAAAATACATTGCTCTTCGAATTGATGATAAAATGTTCAGCCCTACTCCAAATGTTGAAAACTGCTAACTTGACAGTGTTGTCTTTCAGGTTGAGTTGAGCCTGCGCGTTGGAGAAGAATGGCTGGATAACTCCAAAGCAGAGATGCTTTCCGGATTTTTGGGCGCCTTCTCCGACGACCTAACAGCTCTCTAAAAGCAACCTCATTGGCAAAAAGTCATCCCTGCAACACTTGAGGAACAGCGATCGATGGAGGCCAAAGCGAGGCGGCAGGAAGAAGCGCCGCCGAAAGACTCGGAGACGGACGACGACGCCGCTTCGGGCCACACATGCGGCGTGTGCGGCCGCAGCTTCCCGCTCCTCAGCTCGTTGTCGCAGCACATGCGGCGACACACCCGCGAGAAGCCCTACAAATGCCCCTACTGCGAGCACAGGACCGCACAGAAGGGAGCCCTCAAGGCACACATCCGGAGCCACAAGCTGGGCCTGTTCGGCCTTGGCGACCAGCAGGCCGAAGCGGAGATCTCGGACACTCCCGAGACGGGGAAGAAGAAAGCAAGCAAGAAAAAAGAAAAAGACTTGGAGACTGAGGAATTGGACGCCTGGGCCTTTCCCTGCAGCGTTTGTGGCCAAAACTTCCCCCAGGTGCCGTTACTCAAGTCGCACATGAAGCAGCACCGCAGCAGCGCGCAGGACCACGGCTGTCGCATCTGCGGCCGCCGCTTCCGCCAGGCGTGGTTCCTGCAGAGCCACATGCGCATCCACCGAGTCAAAGCGCAGCTGCGAGGCGGCAAGAGCGACGAGCCGCCCGCCACTGTCAACGGCGTGGCGCAGGACCCCGCCGTGCTGGCCAATGACGAGTGCCTCTACGAGCTCTGCGGTTCCTGCGGCCACTTCTTCGTGGACCGCAAGACCTTGCGCGTGCACCAAAGTTTACACAAACACTGCCACCGCGCAGCACAAGACCGCGAGGCCTCGCAAGTGACCAAGAACCGTTTTCTGGAAAGCCTCAGCCTCACTCGCGTGACACCGAAGGACGCCCAGGCGGACGGAAACCTGGGCCGGAGAATCCCAGAGTTGGATCCTGTGTGCAGCTTCCAGGCTTGGCAATTAGCCACAAGGGGGCGACTGGCGGAAACTGCCGAGAGATCCCTGGGCTGGGAGGAAGGACTCGCCGGCGCCGAGGAGGCGGCGTATCACACGGCGAAGGGCGAATACGTCCCCGCCAAGCCAGAGAAGAAGAGGAAGCCCAGCGACGTGCCCGCTTCCGGCGCCAAAAAGAAGAAGGGCGATACCGGCCCGGAGCAAGCGGATAAGGACAAGAAGAGCTGCCAGAAAGACCGCATCCTGCTGAATGGACTCGGGCAAGCTTTTTACGAGGCATTGCAACACAGAGCCGAAAAGGACAAACGCGTCCACCGCAATCAAGAGCAGGAAGGTAACAATCAAAAAAATAGGAGAACAAAAGGCATATTTGGGGAAAAAAAAGTGATACGAAAAACACTTTTTCCCTACAAAATAAAAAATATTTGACAAAAACACAAACGTATTAGCTGGAAAATATGAAAACTATAAATGTGATTATTACAAAATATACAGACACAGAAGATTAAAAAAAAAATAAAACGTTGACAAAATTACAATTTTCTTCTACCCTGAAAATATTTTTGACAACAAGAAAATGAGCAGAAAAATGCACAAATAGATCCAAACGCATGCACGAATCTGACCCTGACAAAAAAAAATGTGATGAAGAAAATAAATATGTGAATAACTAACTTGGGGAAATAAAGATATATACAGGTATATCTACTAAAATATCAAACAAAAAATGGAAAAAGAATATGAAAATTTTACTCAGAATAATAGAAAAAAAAAAGTTTAAAGAAAATTGACCAATAATGCTCATGAATGAAAAATACACAAATGCTCAAAAAAGTTCCTTCCTTGCTCGATGCACATTTCATTGCATGGTTTCACTGGTCCTCTTGTGGACCTGTGATGGAATTAGAGCAGGTCTCTTTCTAACATTCGTGGCTACTTTGAAAGTGTTGGTTTTTCATATTGTTTTCATTCCATCTGCTTCTCCAACGCTTTTCATATTTCTGCCTTTCAGACGCGAAGCCTTTGTTGTGCGAGCACTGTGACTTCCACACTGCGGACGCCTCGCTACTCAGGTCTCACGTGCATGCGCAGCATCAGGACGGGAAACGGCGCCCGGCCTCGGGCAAAGCGGCCACCCAAAGTAGTTCCAAGGCCTCCAGGTACGTGGACTACCTCAGGAAAAGGAGCGCGCTGCTTTCTCAGCCATATTGGAACCCTTACCCCGGCCTGCCTGGTGAGTTGAACATCAAAACGGAGACGATGGACGACGGCGAAACAAAGACGGGCAGCCATTCGGGCAGTCTCCTCAACTTGTCGGCACAGACGGACAAGAAAGGACGGGACTCCGTTCTCAAAGAAGCTCTGCCGAGGCATCAATGTCCGTATTGTTCCCATGCTACGTTCTACCCGGAGGTGCTGTGGATCCATCAGCGGGTCTCGCACAGGGTGGGCAACAGCAGCTCGGCGGCCCCCAAGTGGGCGCCGTGCGCTAACGGCGTCCGGGGTCCAAAGACATCCCGGTGGAGGCGCACGGGACCCCCGCCGTTCCTCGAAGGGAAAGACTGCCCGACGTTGCCCGCGCCCAGAAGCCGCCGCACGCAACCGCCGGCCGGCGGCGGCGCCAAGCGGCCCATCGTTAAGAGCCAATCCGGTGCCAAGTCCAAGCCTCCGGCGAAGGACGCCAAAACCGCAGATTCGCGCGCGAGGGTGAAGTCCGAACAGAAGCAGTCGGCGGAAAGCGCCGGCAAAGCGAGCGCGTCCGGCAGAACGGCGGCGGAGGGAAACTTCCCAAAAGAAGGCCTGGGCTTCATGTTGAGTCACGGCGCGGCGTCGACCAACTCGGATCGACACCTCTCCCAGAGGGTCGTCCCCGCCCTGAGTCCCAAAGGGACGGACCTGTGGGCCGCCATGAGCATGTGGGGCCACCGGGCCTACTTGGACCCCCTGCTTTACACTCAGGCGAAGAGCGACGCTGCCGCCGCGGCGGACGCGCCGCCAGACTTTGTCGCGGGGGGCCTCCTGAAGAGCGACAGTCCTCACGAGCTGGCGGCTCTTTACCAGCATTGGGGTTTTGTCGACCCCAGGCTGGACCCGCAGGGTGAGCAAGCGCCCTTCACGCAAACTTCCGCAACGCCGTCGCGTGTTCATGACCTTTCGACACCTTTTGTGTCTTTGCAGCAATGTTACGGCTCAACGGACATTTTGCAAATGAAGTCCATCCCTCCTCCGAAGCCTCCAAGCAAGTAAGTTTGGCTTTTTTTTTTTTTTGGCAATCTGTGTTGTATAGCGCTTCATTGTTCACGGCTCTCAAAGTGGGTCCTCGGAAGAAGCGAAGGTTGATTTAAGATTAAGAATTAAGATTAAGATATCCTTTATTTGTCCCGCAATGGGGAAATTTACAGTCAGACTTCAGAAAGGAAACCACAAGGTAGGGAGAGGGAAAAAAAACAAAACAAAAACTTCCATGCAGGGCTCATTTGATATGTATTTGTTCAACACAAAATTGACCTGATTCTTGCTCATATGGACAACAGTGTACATACTGCCTTAGTTATTCAAAAAAAAGTCAGCAAATATTTCTCGAAGCTGCCGACCTCTTGTTGTCGAATTTGGGGGGCGTGGGGGGGCGGTACAGGTCTTCAGTGAAAGGTTTATTTTGGCAAAAACTGTGTTTACATTCTCAGCGGTGTGAAAAAAAACAAAACAAACTTGCATTTCATTTTGTGACTATGTTTATATGCAGTCCAAGAATGTAGAAAATGTTCTAAAAGGGAGGGGGGGGCAGTCTGTAATCTCGATGTGTGTCGTTGTCCATGTCATCCGTTCTTCATGAGTGTCATGAAGTTGAACTTCTTCTTCTTCTTCTGTCTTCCCACAGGTGACCAGCCGCTCCACTTCCACCTCGGGGTCTCTTCATAAAGGAACGTGAAGCCCATCCAAGACACCCACCGCCACCGACAAAAAAAAAAAAAGGTGGAGTCATCAGCTTTCATTTCTGCGCGCGTGTGTGAGAGGAACACACATGCACACACCAGCACTCATTTCATATCTGTGTGTGTGAGTAACATACACACACTGTGTGTGCGCGCTCACTTGAAATGAAATAAGAGGAGAGTCAACACTTGATAAAATCAAACACGTGCAGTGACTTGATTTGGGCATCGTGAATAGATCATATCCACCTGAAAAATGTCGGAGAAAGCACAAAGTCCACCCAGGAAGGCCGAAGCTGGGATTGAACGCTGCACCTCTGCACTGAGAGGCCAACACGCGAACCAGTTGACCGGGGGGCGGCACTGTTGAAGCCATTTGAAGTCTTTGTCTCAGATGGCTGGTTAGCGAGTTTCTTAAGTCAAAAATGACCTTTGCAATCCTATCTTCTTGACACAGGCGGCTTCGTGGTCCACTGGTTGGCGTGTCGGCCTCCCGGTGCGGCGGCGCAGGGTTCAAGTCTCACTCCGGCGTGCCTGCGTGTTGTCTCCAGGTACTCCGGTTTCCTGCCGCATTTCAGAAGACTTTTGTGAGGAGGAGAAAACGGATTGTTGTTCTATGCGCCTCCACTCGTCTGAACACAGCATTCCAATTAGGATGAGTTAGTCCCATTCGCTTTGATCCATCTCGCGGGCCGGCCATCTTGCCACTTGCCGTCGACTGAAAATGATGTCAAGTAACGACCAATCGTGGCGCACCTTCGGTGCACACGTGAACTGTGATTGCTCGTCACGTGAGCAACTGTGAAGTCGTTTTCGGTCGACAGCCAGTGGCAAGATGGCCCGGCCCGCGAGACGGATGACTCATGTTCCTCCAATGCTGTGTTAAGACTGAACGCTGTGAAGGTGCGGCGAAACATTTTGGGCTTGATTTACTTGTATGGTGGCACCGCCATGTTGCGCGTCCATGTTTGTTCGGTTGATTCAAAGCACATGAACGGAGCCGTTGGCCGACAGCTCCCTCAAAGCTTAACTGACATGTTGCTCACAGTCCGTTGAAAAAAAAAAGTTTGTCAGCATCGCTATGGTCTGAATTGTCGGTGCAAAAGAAAACTGGAATTTTGTTCATGGGACACAGAAGAAAAACGATGTAAGATTGAATTCTAATCTTCAAACTGAATTTCCACCAGCTTGAAAGCTTTGATTTGTGGGAAATGTTCCGCTCCAAAGACGTCTTTGTATTTTCGGGTCACTCCTCAGCTGATGTCTTGTGTTTGCAGACTTATTTAGTGTGTTTATACTTGTAGTTTTGGATTCATTTGTCCCATAGACAGAATGTGTTTGGACCAAAACAAAAAGCCATCAAGTTTGTGGGACGTGAGAGTGACGGGTTCTGACATTGTTTGTTTGTTTTTTTGGTCAATAAACTGTTCAAGATAGTCTTAATTGTTTGTTCATTCCAAGTGGAATTGAAACACTCGGAGTCATAGGTGTCGTAACTCCGGTTCTTGAGGGCCAAAGCCCTTCCTGCAAGTTTTCCATCGTTTCCTGCTGCAATCCACTTGATTCAAACGATCAGATCATCGAGCGCTGGAGGAGCCCGATCATGATCCTGATCATTGGAATCAACTGAACTGTATTTATAGAGAACTTTCAAACAGCCATCGCTGTACAAAGTGCTGTACATGGAACAACTAACAATAAAGCAACAAATCGGTAACAAAGATGGTAGAAAGCAACGAACAGCAAAACCGAGAATCAAGTGTGATGCAAAAGGGAGACATGGCAAAACATCCAGCAAAGTGGCCGTCAGGGACCAGAGTTTGACACCTGTGCTCTAAGTACTTCATATTTGTAGTTGAAAGTGTTCAAAGAAAGATAAGACATAAACAAAGCTTCTCTAAGTCGTTTCTGTGCCTCTCAAGACATCACGTGGGACTGACCATAACGCCGGAACACCTCTGAGCAAGCGCACCAGCACACTTTTTAGTCTTGCGTGTTTGTGACAAAAAAAAAAAATGAAGCGAATTATTGTTGACTGATAACTCCAAACCTTTATTGAGCAGCAGTATTCTTGTTCCTCCCCACGCCGATACAAACTCTGGAGTCAGGCCAGGTTGAATCAGCATTTGAGTCTGCGAACGCAACAAATTGAAAAGTTGCCTGGTGTGTCTTCAGTTGAGAGCCTGGTTGTGACACATCTATGCAGAAAATGACGCATCAGGAGATGAGTTACCATCAACTCACTTCAGTTTGCAGGTCTATCCACAAGGTGGCAGCAAAACCAAAGAATAGGAAATGCTTGCGCTTTGCAACTCAGAGCGCAATGGGGACAGGAAGACCATGTATGAAACAAATCTGCCATAATATTTTGGTGACTTTTTATTTTATTTTTTTAAAGTGTAGCTTTTGAATAGTTTTGGCCAACCGCCATAATATTTTGGTTACTTTTTGTTTTATTTTTTAAAGTGCAACTTTTGAATAGTTTTGGCCAACCAGCGTACCACCCCAATGTGTTTTGTCCTTTTATCAGGTTGAAAACAAAACAAATCCCCTTGCGTTTTATTCGTGACTTTCCAAACATAAATGACAAAAAAAAAGGTTGGTGTCACTCGTATTACTATGACGAGACCATTAGTGTGATGCGGACAAGTAGCTTTGCGGGCTCAAAGCGGCAGTAAGAAGTTCCGTGGTGAGCCCTCTTTCTGTGGCTCGGCTTGGTGAAGATGTTTGTGGGAGTGGGGAGCCTGTTCCTCATCGTCTTCTGAGCAGTCTGTGAGAAGCCATCCTTTGCACAGCCGAGAGCCGAGCGCAAAAGACATGTGGAGGACCTCCTCAAAACACAGCTCCCCAGTACACATTGGTTGATGGGAAGACAGGTAAGAGAGGTAAGTCGGCACCTGGATTCGAACACATAACATGAAAAATGTGAGGCAGATGAAAGTGAAAAACTGTGAACTGTCACGATATGCATTTTTTGTGAACCCCATGTTGAATCTTTTTCCTTATGATACACTTGCTCTTTTTTTCACGAAAGCCTTACTGTTGCTCTTTTTTCATGAATGCGAAAAAAAGCCTGATACACTTGCTCTTTTTTAACGAACGTTAAAAAAAAGCCGAAATATTAAAATGCCCAAAAGGCGCTTTTAGCCCAAAAAAACGACCATGTACAGTAAGGCCTTTTTAGCCCAAAAAAAACGACCATGTATAGTAAGGCGTTTTTAGCCCAAAAAAACGACCATGTATAGTAAGGCGTTTTTAGCCAGAAAAAACGACCATGTATAGTAAGGCGTTTTTAGCCAGAAAAAACGACCATGTATAGTAAGGCGTTTTTAGCCAGAAAAAATGACGATGTATAGTAAGGCGTTTTTAGCCAGAAAAAACGACCATGTATAGTAAGGCGTTTTTAGCCCAAAAAAACGACCATGTATAGTCAGGCGTTTTTAGCTAGAAAAAATGACGATTTATAGTAAGGCGTTTTTAGCCCAAAAAAACGACCATGTATAGTAAGGCGTTTTTAGCCAGAAAAAACGACCATGTATAGTAAGGCGTTTTTAGCCCAAAAAAACGACCATGTATAGTCAGGCGTTTTTAGCCAGAAAAAATGACGATTTATAGTAAGGCGTTTTGAGCCTGTATTGTAAGGCGTTTTTAGCCCAAAAAAACGACCATGTATAGTAAGGCGTTTTTAGCCAAAAAAAACGACCATGTATAGTAAGGCGTTTTTAGCCCAAAAAAACGACCATGTATAGTAAGGCGTTTTTAGCCCAAAAAAACGACCATGTATAGTAAGGCGTTTTTAGCCCAAAAAAAACGACCATGTATAGTCAGGCGTTTTTAGCCAGAAAAAATGACGATTTATAGGAAGGCGTTTTGAGCCTGTATTGTAAGACGTTTTTAGCCCAAAAAAAAGGCCATGTATAGGAAAGCGTTTTTAGCCAAAAAAAAACGACCATGTATAGTAAGGCGTTTTTAGCCCAAAAAAACGACCATGTATAGTCAGGCGTTTTTAGCTAGAAAAAATGACGATTTATAGTAAGGCGTTTTTAGCCCAAAAAAACGACCATGTATAGTAAGGCGTTTTCAGCCCAAAAAAACAACCATGTATAGTAAGGCGTTTTTACAACCCAAAAAACGACCATGTATAGTAAGGCGTTTTTAGCCGAAAAAAACGACCATGTACAGTCAGGCATTTTTACAGCCCAAAAAAACGACCATGTATAGTAAGGCGTTTTTAGCCGAAAAAAACGACCATGTATTGTAAGGCGTGTTTACAGCCCAAAAAACGACCATGTATAGTAAGGCATTTTCGCCCCAAAAAAACGACTATGCATAGTCGGGTGTTTTGAGCCGCAAAA
>CAAKHF010013252.1:0-10169 GCA_901007745.1 Hippocampus kuda
CCTCTGCTGTTCTCACTGTATCTGCTCCCATTGGGTTCCATCTTAAGGAAACATGGTATTTCCTTCCACTGCTATGCAGATGACTGCCATGTCTATGTCCCACTGAGCAAAAAAGATGCCTTCTCATTAAGGCCACTTCTATCCTGCCTGCCTGGAAGAAATCAAAACCTGGATGGCACAACATTTCTTGAATTTCAATGAAAAGAAGACAGAGGTGATACTGTTTGGTCCCAGTGGCCCTTGTACATCACATCCTGTAGACTTGTGCCTCCTGTCTCCCTATCTTAATATGTCAACAGTCTCAAACTTGGGCCTTAAACTGGTCAGTGATTTCAAACTTGACCGGCAAATTGGTGCCGTTGTTAAATCCAGCTTCTTTCACCTTAGACAGCTGGCCAAAGTAAAACCTCTCCTCTCTCATGAAGACTTTGAGACAGTAATTCATGCCTTTGTCACATCCTGGCTCGATTACTGCCCTTTACTTTGGAGTCAGCCAGTCCTCCATTAAGCGCCTTCAGCTGGTCCAGAATGCCGCTGCTCGCCTCTTGATTGGTACTCGTAAGAGGGAGTACATAACTCCTACTCTGGCATCCCTTCACTGGCTCCCCATACATTTTGGAGTTATTTTCAAGATCCTCTTATTTGTTTTCAAATCTCTAAATGACCTTGCGCCATCTTACCTCTCTGAGCTCATCCGCCCCTACACACCTGCCTGGCGCCTCAGGTCTGCGGACCAGACATTATTAGAAGTACCAAGAACTAAACTGAGGCTCAGAGGGTATCGAGCCTTTTCTGTTGCTGGTCCCTCTCTCTGAACATTCGGCAAGCCTCCTCGCTGCCCATCTTCAAAACCCGCCTCAAAACTCACTTGTATTCTTTGGCATTCGACTCAGCATGACTTAGATTTGTTCTTGGTTTTGCTGTTCGGTGCTTTCTACCGTCTTTATTACCGATTGTTTTACTGTTTGTTGTATATGTTAAATTGCTCCATGTACAGCACTTTGTATGCAGCGATGGCTGTTTGAAAGTGCTCTATAAATACAGTTGAGTTGAAATTAATTGTGCCCCCTGTTAGGAATACATTTCCCATCAAGTGAGTTTTAGCAACCGTAAAAAGTTATGTAACGTTTCGCTGTTTGTGTCCCAGGTTTAACATGGACTTCCTCAAGAGTCCGTTGGACATGCTCAAAAGTCCAATGGCCATGGGTGTCGCCGTAGGACTGGGCTGCGGGCTCCTCGTAGGTTGGCAGCTGCGCGCCTTCTTGGGTCCATCACCCCGAAGTCTGATAAGCTCTATGGCGTCTGGCTCGAATGAAGCTATGGTGATGGGGGAAGGAGGGAATTTCAAATTGACCCTGGTGGTCCGCAGCGACCTCAAGATGGGCAAGGGGAAAGCGGCCAGCCAGTGCGCCCACGCAGCAGTGGCGGCCTATAAGCAGATGCAGCGCAGGAACCCTGAGCTTCTCAAGATGTGGGAGTACTGCGGCCAACCCAAAGTGGTGGTGAAGGCCCCAGACGAGGACACCCTGATTCAACTCCTGGGGCTCGCTAAGGAGATGAGGCTGCCCGTCAGCCTCATCAAGGATGCAGGCAGGACACAAATTGCCCCCGGCTCCTGCACGGTGCTCGGTATCGGTCCTGGTCCGTCTGAGCTCATTGACACTGTCAGTGGAGATTTGAAGCTTTACTAAAGCTCTGCACATCAGTGTCCTGGATACAGCTTCCTCTACTAAAACTTGTGAATGGGTATTCAAAGGAAATGCGATGATATTGCCTGTCACAATATATCAGTGGCAAAGATAGATGATCAAAGATGCATTATTTTTAGTAATCATCCAGACTAATAAAGTGGAATTGGTCAATGTCCTATGGCACATGATGAATCTCACACTGGTTTAACCTAAATTTGACAAAAGCAACCAAAATGTGTACCTTGTGTTGTAGCCAAAGCCACTATGTAAAACAGTAGAACACGTTTGGTCAGTCATAATTTGAATCCTGAGTCTTTAGGCACTGCTGCCCCACCTTGGACCAACACTATTATTAACATTTACCTTTGTAAAAGCTGAATTTGTATCTGGTTGTCATGTGGCTATTTGCAGTTAGTGTTGTGTAATGGGGGGTGGGGGGGATGTTCATTTCTCCAAGTTGTTGCATAAGCTATTTTCTACTACATTCACATCACAAATAACGTCAGTACCATGTAACATTTTTCAAAAGGCCATTCCTACAAATTTCTACAGTATATAAAAGTACATTTCTTCAGAAGGTGAATTTGGGGGTTTTTGTTAGCTGTTTATCAAAATTAAAAACTACAAAAAAAATTGCAATGAGTTTCCATTTTTTTAGTTGAGCTACTGAAATTTTTCGATATTCAAATTTTAGATACACCTGCTTGGCCACGACTGAACAAATTAACAGTATTTGCTCCATTTTTGTATGAGCATTTGACGCATTTATCCTATGGCAGGACTACTCATTTTACAGGGACAGAATTTCCCTGTCTTCAATGAACCCAACATGCATATTTTTGGAATGTGGATTAAACTTGCAAAATCCACAAAGGCAGGCCTGAAATGTCAACAATGAGGCAGTCATTGAAACGGCTCATTTCCACACACTTGTTAATTGATGGTAATTGCTGTTCTCAATATCTCAAGTACCATGTTTGTTGACATGTTAGGTCACACACAAGCACCGGCACAGGGCATGTTCGGTTAACGCTGACTGTTTTGTTATGACTTTATGGCCTTTAACTTTTCTGCAGTACTGACAAATTCAAGTTCCATTTTCTGACATTTGTTGCCTAGTTATTTTGATTGCCAACCAAACTGCCATGGGATCAGCCATGTGGCAAATAAAATAGTCAAACCTCGGTTTTCGAACGTCTCTGTTCTCGATCAAATCGGGTTTTGACCAAAAATTGAGTTTTTTTATGCCTTGGATGACGACCGAATTTTGGTTCTCGAACAAACTGCGCACTTTAATGCGTCACTTGACTCCTCTCGCCTTCCTTATATGAGGAAGTGACGCTTCCTTGTATCGCGTTCCTTTGTGAACAGACGTGTTCAATAAAGATTTTTTTTTTTTTTAAGAGCGTGGTTTCGGTTTTCGAACAGCCTTCTGGAACGGATTATGGTCGAAAACCGAGGTATGACTACATATATTTTTTAAATTTAGTCGGTCCAAATGACCACCAATGTGTTTATGCCGCCGGTGTTCTTAAGTGACATTTTTGTTTGGTGGTGTGCTGCGAGATTTTCATAATATAAAATGTGCCTTGGCTCAATAAAAGTTGGCAAACAATACAAGTCATCCTGTGTATGGATATATACCCAAGGTAAAGATTGCCATTACACTTTTGACAAACCAGAAGCCTTTATTTTTTTTTGTGGAAAACAAAATGGCTGTTTCATTCATCATGATCCTGATTATGCACAATCAAGTATTGTAAGTGTACAATTTCATTGTGGATAATTTAGGCAGGGTTATAAATTCAGAAAAGTAATTCATGATTTTCTGTATAGATGCAAACTTGTTGATATATATCTCTCTATATACTTCAAATTACAACTCCTGCGACAATTCTGCACCACAAGAGGACATTTATTTTGGGAATTTCCGCAGCAACCCAGACTAAAAAGGGCAGAAATGAGCTGCAGCATCGAGAGGGTGCATTATGGGTCTGTTTCCCTCCTGAGTTGGAATGGTCCCACGTCACAAACGCATTTAAAGCACAACGGCATGTTGTATGGATGTACAAAGTCCTGCATAGACTGGAAAGAGTCAACCTTATCTGAAAATGCTCTCGTTTGACATTCGGCCGGCCCCGAAGACCGTTTCTGATTGGGACGACGTAGTGTTTCCGGACTGCGGCGGTCACATGATCAAAAGAAAAGGAGCACAAGTGGGTTTCGTGACGGAATATACAATATCAAATGCATTTTACAGTCAGGAAGCTGCTTTCAAACACGCCGAATAGGGAGAGGGTCTACATGAATTTCTTCTCACTTGTGAGTGCAACGCCAAAGCTTAACAACCGAGAAGAGAACTAGCTCTTCCCCCAGCCAGGCCTCTGCCCACCCTATTGTACATAAACCACATACCATTCAAATAAAATTATTAATCTAGTCAATATGGAATGTGAGCAAATTAATCTTTTGTGATTAAATCTTTGAAAACAAAACAACAGTCCTTCATGAAAGCTTGTAAGGGAGAAAAGTACAAAAAAGGAGGTGGGGGTGGGGGGTTCTTTGTATGATCCCTAAATTTGCTCTGTGTTGATGGCAAGGACAGAGAGACAATGATGGTATGCTGAAGGACTGACTGGATTCGAGCACCAGTCAGCATGTGAACAAAAGGGCAGGGGGGACCTTTACATGCTGTAGCCGAATCCCGGCGCGGCGGCTGGCTGACCATACCCGGCCGGCGCCTGGTAGCCGTAGCCATACGGTTGTTGGGGGGGCACGGCGACGCTGGGGCCCGCTGTCAGCATCAGCTGGGGTGTGCCTGCAAAAGAGACATGCAAAGAGCTTGAGGAGAATAAAAAAAGGGAACATACCCAATAGGATTGGATTAAATGTCTTGAGTCTTAAGACCCACTGCCCCACCATAAGTATGAAGATGGATGCATGGAACCCTAAGGGACTTATGTAGTCCCCCGCTGTATTAGTTCATCTTTCACACACACACTATATTATTCATTTTAAGAAATACCGTATTGGCCTGATTATAAGATGACCCCCTCTTTTACAAGACTCACGTTTGAAAAAAGACTTTTTGAACACCAAATTAATTTTTATACAGAAAATAATTACAGTACATCTGAAACAAATAATATATTTGAGAGAAAATGCATGTTATTTTGCCTCATTCAAATCTTAATATCTGAACATTAATATGTAAACTAAAATGCAATCACATTCTTAAATGAATGGCTTCTGGTTTTTTTAAATGTAAATTACATCATAACTTCTCAGCTGCCGGTGAAACTGGCCAATCTTCGACCCACTTTTCTCCAGATTGTCGCTACGTTTCACCATTTTCTGTTGTCTCTTCTATTATTTTCTTCTCATTTCTTTCTTACCGCTATTTTTATTTTCATTCTTCGTGACAGGGGTTTGCTTTGGCCTGAATGCTCAAGTTCAGCATTCGCTTCAATGGTATCTGCCGCCATCTAGCGTCGTGAATGAGTATAATGTCTAGACCCCGAATCTATGACGACCCCCACTTTTTCAGTCATATTTCAATGCAAAAAACACCGTCTTATATTCGGGCCAATACGGTAGTACCGTAATGTCCAGAGTGTAAGACACTGCCTAAAATAATACCCACAATCGCATAAATAAATAAATGAAACACCCTTAAAAATGTTTTTTTTTTCCTTCTATAACTTGTATATAATCCAGATAAGTCTCAGATTTGCAGCTTCGATGCAGTCTTGTATGGGTGGCATGTGCTTTCTATGTCTGCGGTTGTGTTTTTTAGATCGGGAACTATAAGTGTCACCTCCCTTCCCCTCCGCCCTGAGTTGTCATGGGAACAAAATCCATGTCAAATTTGTTCTTAAGGCACCCGAGAGCAGTTTTGTGAAAAATGCACAGGTATCCTTTAAAAATGATACTTCATACATTTTAAGACAATACAATCTAAAACAATCTGTTCTCAATCCTATACTGTCCATAAACTTTGGATGTAGAACACAGTGAGGAAAATGTTGAGATTTGTCCAAATGAGTACTGATGATTAAGACTTTTACCATAGACGATGGGCTGCGTCTCTGTTGCTTGTTCCTCTTCTTTCCTTAGTGATTCTGAGGTTTCAAGCTTGTCCAGCTGTCAACAAAAAAAAGAAAAGGCTTAGTGGCACATACAAATTACAAAAAGCTCTAGTCGCAACCAAAACAGCCAAAAATTGCTATGCCCAAAAACCTGGCCAAAAAGTGAATTTCTCCACCATAAAATGGAATTCGTCTTTTAGTGGAAAGTGATGCGAGAAAACAAAGGCTGATAATTCAGTGCACCTAAAGCCGTTACACATTCGCCATCCAGTTTGTTTCAACCACAGGCACTTTCCCATGCTGTGTGTCACTGGGGTGGAGAGCAGGTGAGGCAGGAGGAGACGGTGTTTCTCTGGCCAAGTTTGGATTGCATTTCAAAAACGCACTCACACACACACACACACACACACACACAAAAAAGGAAGAACCCGCCCCCATGTCACACATGCTCATGCCTATCAACTGTCAAAACAACTTTTGAGGAGCCACATCTTGCCTTCATGCCATTTACAGCCATTACAGTAGGTTCTCGGCTTGCCATGCAACTAAATAACGTTCTCTATATGGGGACCAACAAGAAATGGAGGGAACTAATAATGTAGTTAATGCAAGAACGACGTAGAATCCTACATCTGGCATTTAGGGGCACATATATTCTCCCGTTCGCATTTAAGTCAATTCCTTCCATGCCTTTCGAGACATGGGTGATTCTCCCATCTAAGTTTCTGCCACACCAACCATGCGTAACCGGTGAAAACTCGGGCGGCAACCGTTAGAGGTGTGACCCACTCACTCTGGGTAAACTGCAGAGATCGACAGCTAGGGTGGGGGAACCTGTCCTATTAGTTGCACAATGCACAAATCTAGCCTTTATGGAAGAGTAGCAAGAAGAAAGGCATTCCCCGAAATAAATAAATAAGGCCCGTTTTTCAAGTTTACCACAAGCCACCTCGGGGTCACAACAAACTTGTGAAAGAAGGTGCTCTGGTCAGATTGGACCAAAATGTAACTTTTTAGGCTAAATGCAAAATGTGATAGAATGCATAAAAGTAAAACTGCACATCTTAAACAGATGCTGTTGATGTCACCCACAAGCTAATGCAGTGTTAAAACGGGTGCACTGTCTGCACTTGTCAACATTTGGTTGTACAAACTGGAACCATGCATAATCAAGGCTGCAGTCGTCATAACTATTTTAGATGATAAAAATCAAACCGCATTGAAAAGTTCACCTGCTTCTGGATTGCATCAACCTGTAAGAGAAGACGTTTGGAATAGAATAGAGTTTAATATTTCCCTAAACAAGTTGTACGGACTTCAGCGTCCTTTTATTGTGGCTGTACATAAAAAAAAAATTCGATGGTACATGTAAATCCCAAGCACATTATATTCGCTTAATGTCGAACGATAGCGAAAAACAAAACAGCTTTAGGGCTGTTCACACGGCACACATTTGCTCCGGCGCTGCACCGATATATTTTGTTGCGATATATTTTACACCGGACCAAATTTTGTGGAGCGTTCACACGTGCAAAGCCACTGAGCGTGACAGCACCGGCACAGCGTTGTTGCAGACCCACTTCCGTTCACACGGCAATTTCTGTAGCGGAGCAAAACGACAGAAAAATAGTGAGCTGTCGTGTTGGTTATTTTTAAAACTTATACACAACTCAAGCAACTACAGTACAAGCACGTCCTTCTCCTTCTCGGTCTCCGTGCCTTCTGCTCGAGAGTGACCGCCTCCCGATAACGTGATTCAACGATGACTTCAATGACACTCAGAAAAGCAAAAATGTAATGTGCCAAACAGAAAAATCGAGAGGAAATCACGAAATAAATTCTATGAGGCACGGGGGGTTGTCAATACACATCAAAGGAACAAACTACACAAACAACTCCGAGACAGTCCAGTCTCCTACAAGTGGATCAAATTTGGTCCGGTATAAGCTCTATTGCGGCGCTACGCCGGAGCAAATGTGCACGTGTGAACGCTCGACTGGCGTAGCGCCGGTGCAGTGCCGGACCAAATGTGCACGTGTGAACACCCCTTTTGTTGTGCTGGAAGCAGGAACACTCAATACTTGCACCACAATCTTATGACTATTTTCGTAGTTGTGAGCAAAGTGCAGTTGAAATCCTAGCTTCAAAATGGTGACACTTTGAGTTCAACCAACATTTTCTGGGAAAAACAAGCCTCAATAGCCAAATAAATCTTGACAATTCTGCTCGGTCAGCATCACAAAGCATTTTTTTTCCTGAAGACATCACAGAAGCGTCCAAGTGAGGTTAGCAAGAGAACTTCATACAGCATAGGAATACATCCAGCTCAACTGATTAATAAAATATTGCCAGACTTTTTAAATTCAGTTAATCTTATCTATAAATTTATGCTCAATGACCGTATTGCTCTACAGACATGTCTCAATTTACAGGACAGTAGTTTTACTGTTTAGTGCACAGCGGGACCTCAATTTACAAGAGGTGTTCATTCCCATAGTCATGACGTAATGTGTACTTTTACGCAAGATGTGCCATTGTCCATCACTAATCTACCCTAATGCAGGAGTGAAGTCATAAGTAAATATTTTTATGAAGGATAGGAACAAATGAGTGTCATCTTGTGCAACATGCCATAAGAAAAAAAAAAAACCAATATCAATGATAGTAAGTTAAGACTACGATGAAGGGTCGAGGAAAGAATTCATTAATTTGACATGCATATGGGGGAAAAAAAATTCAATAAACTTGAAGGACGTGTTTCCACTATACTTAAAAAATTAAATTAAAAAAAAAATGCAACAATTTGGGATGAGCTGCACTGATATAAAAACCGACTGAATTTACTTACCTTAGTGAGGTGTTCTCTCATGACCTGAATGAAGTATGGCATCGAAAAGTCCATGATGTTGTGCCTCCAGGAGGTCTCCAGCACCACGTCGGGCCGCAGGAGGTCATAGCACGAGAACAAGCACGCAGCAAAACATTCCTTCTTGTTCTGCTGCAGGAACCAGGACAGCAGCTCCTCGGCCAGCTCGGTGTCCTTTGACTCTGCCGCGTATTGCATGGCGTCCTGCAAGGAGCACAAAGCGGGTTAGGAAAAGTCAATCTCACCACTCTCCAGCCCCAAAAATAAAGAATTTAAAAAAAAAAAGAAAAAAAAAGGCACCTTGTAAAGTCTGTCCTTCTTACAGAGTTCCACACTCTGTTTCCAGCGGTTGTTACCCTTGAAAAGATACGCGGCAATTCTTCTGAATTCAATCAGCTCATGCTTCTCCAAACGCTGTGCAAGTGAAATGTTGTCAAAGTTGTCGTAGGCATCTATTGATGTCCTCAAGGCCTGTAAGAGATTTAAAAAAAAAAAAAAAAAATTAAAAAAATCATGAATCGTAATAACATTTATGTCAGACTTTTTTTTTTTTTTAAAAATGGTGAATGACAAAGAAGCTTGCTCACCTGATAGTCCTCTTCTGTGATGAAGAGGTTGTTAAGTGCTTCATTGACGGACTTGTTGTTGTGGTTCTGCACCGAGCGCAGGTAGGCTTTAACCAGTGGCAGCTGTTTCACCTGGGGAAAAACATCACATCGTGTCCAATCCAACAATAACAACAATGGATGTCATTTAACGGGGAAAAGACAATGAATAAGTACCTGAAAAAGACAGTCATAAAAATTTAACAAAAACGATACATTTGAATATTTTATTTTTCTTGAGATCTGCTCACAGCCTTGGGCAGATTATATTGCGTGATTAATCTTTGGTGAGGCAGGAGTGATTCTCCCTCACCTACTTGGTAGGGAAACTGTCAGGAGAGACAACCGCAAATGTTTAAATCCTCACGAGTGTGTTCAACACCGAGGTTGCCCGAGCCACATACTGTAGGATTGTGCCGTGAAATGGAATTTAAGAAGCAATCTGAAGCATTTTTGTCGATACAAGGAGAGACTGTGTTTACTGTGGTTCCCGTCACCACAGTAAAAATGACAAGAGTTTGCCCTGTCAAACTTGTTAGCAGGTAGCTTTACCTTCATACATTTCCTCAACTACTCCACTTTTAGTCTTTGTATTTTCCTGCAGTCTGGATGCCACCGTGGCACATAGTTGCTCGCCCACAGATCAAGTCTTGGTCGGCAAAGATATCTGTGCAGGTGTGGGATGCTGTGTTGGTGATTTCAAGAGAATTGTGGCATATTTTTCCCTCCTCCTCATCTACAGGGTCTTTGACATTTTAAGAATCAATGTGCGTGTGTGTGTGTGTGTGTGTGTGTGTGTGTGTGTGTGTGTACACGTCACTGAACACGCTGTTATTGTGAGAAGCTAAGAGTACCTTGCTGAAGAAGTTGACAGCACGAGAGTGGTCCAATCTTGGAGACAGCACGATGAGCAGATCAT